>BPLR01011708.1:0-87383 GCA_021605095.1 Caerostris extrusa | reverse complement strand
TGGATGGTGGCAGAAAGACGGGGCCTGAAATGCAGCCTTCGCATGATTGTTGGGAGCAGTGGTCAAGGGATGGTACTGCCTCAAGAAGACAGGGTTCCGGACGGCCACGTGGCACAACTGAGAGGGAAGCTACAGCTATGACGCATTGTACTGCGTCTGCGGCAGAAATTGAACTGTAGTTGGCCACCTACCAGTGGTGTTAAGACAGAGCTCATTGGAGGACGGAGGGAAATCTGTTGTGTTTTCGGGTGAAAGCAGGTTCTGCCTTGGTGCCAGTGATGGCCGTGTGTTGGTCAAAAGGAGGCCAGGAGAACGCCAGCAATCAGACTGTCTGCGGCCTAGACACACAGGACCTACACCCGAGTCAGGGTCTGGGGAGCAATTTTCTATGACAGCAGGAGCACTCTCGTGGTTATCTCAAACACACAGGATGCAGATTTGTACGTCAGTCTGGTAATTTAACCAGTAGAGCTGTCATTCTTGAACGGCAATCAAGGGGGACTTTTTCCAACAGGATAATTCTCGCCCTCATACCGATGTTGTAACACAACAGAGAGTCAACATGTGCAAGATGTGTGCATAACGCAACAAAGAGTCTACAGAGTGTCAATATGTTACCTTTGCCTGCGAGATCACCAGATCCGTCTCCAATTAAGCACGTATATCAGTAGACGACAACTCCAGCATCATCCACAGTCAGCGCTGACAGTCCCAATATTGACAAAACAAGTACAACAAGCATAACTCCATACCACAAAATGACATTCGGCCTCTTGTATGACACAATGCATGCCCGTTTGCTGGCTTGCATTCAAAATTATGGTAGGCTATTAATGTAACAGTATACATTTGAAATGCGTTTTCTTGGTCTTAAATTAATCTGTGATCAGTAAAATTTAAT
This sequence comes from Caerostris extrusa, assembly GCA_021605095.1. Taxonomy (NCBI): domain Eukaryota; kingdom Metazoa; phylum Arthropoda; class Arachnida; order Araneae; family Araneidae; genus Caerostris; species Caerostris extrusa. The sequence goes on along the minus strand of BPLR01011708.1, from coordinate 86,482 downwards.
AAATCAAACATGCTAACTAGACAAATGCATTGTTCGAGTTTCATTACTCTACAATAACTTTTTCTTGGCGTTGGGATTTTTTTTTTTCCTTTAGTGTATGTATATATATGATTTCTCTATATTATTTTCGGTTCTCATAATTTGGAAATAAAGTTATCTTAAATATTAAAATTTTCTGATCTGGTGTTGCCAGGAACAAAATATGAAGCATCGTTTGTTTTGGTAAAGTTTATTAATAAAATAATTACAATTATTAATTTTTAATAAGAAGCGTAAAGGAACTAAGAAAATCTCAATAGCGAGAGTAGAATATATGATAACGACTAAACAAACAACATTTCTATCATAAGCCAACATTATTAATAAAACAATACCTTTATCAAACATTAATTAACCTTAATTCAAAATTAAGATGTTTCACGAGATATAGGATTTTTTTATTCAGTTTACAACTATCAGCAACACATTATTTTTTTTATAATAATATAAAGTTTTAAATAATTTTTCATGTATTCAAATGATTTCAAAAAGTGAGCAAAAATTTTATTGTATTTATTACTTTTCATATTACTTTAAAACGCTTTAAATTGCTATAATTACGAAATATATTTAAACCAATATTTCTATAAGTGTGTGTTTGATTGCAAAGTGAAATATTTGGTTGCTCTTAAAATCAAACCTCTTTAAAATACTTACAATATCTCTTTGATTCTAACTGCCAGCATTTAAATCATTTACAAAATGATAATTAACTTATCATCCTCTACTGGCTATAAAATATGTGAGTTACTGCATGTATGTTTTAATTTTTTGTTCTCTCATGTTCTTAAATTAAAACCTTTTTTTAATTGTAAATAACAATTTCTAATTACCTCTTACCCTAAATTTTAATCTTATGTTTCACTTTTCTATCACATTATGATATAAATAACATATATATTCCAATTATCAGTTTATTGGAATATATATGTTTTATTTTAGTAGTAATCTTATTACTATTAAGAAAGCTGTTTCTTACAAGCTGATTACATTTTACTGACAATGTTTTTAGAATTAAATCGCGTTTATGAGTTGGTAATGTTTGTAACATTTGATTTTAAATATAATGCTCATATAAAGTTATTGCTTCTAATCAATGCATGTTTCTGTGTCATATACAAAATAAAAAACATATCAAATTAATTGCAAGAATAATTTATTTCACGAACATTTACAAAGTTTTTAGCACAATACAGATAATTAATAAATAGCCTTCCAAGACCAAGTCCAAGTCCAAGGGGAGCTGCGAGACCGACCTTTCCAACTCCGAGACCGTAGGAGCTCCGAGAAGACCGTTTCCGACGGCGAGGTGGCGGCGATTCCGTGTCCGGCGACGAGTCCGTTGGCGAGGATTCCGTTTCCAGCGATGACTCCGTTGGCGAGAACTCCGTTACCGTAGAGTCCGTTGGCGATAAGACCGTTTCCAGCGTAGAGTCCATTGGCGAGAGCAATGGGAGCGGCGGCGCCAATGGCAGCTGCTGGGGCAACGTGGTTGATGGCAGTCCTCTGGGAAGACACGGTAGCAATAGCAGGTAGCGGCGCCGATCAATCCCCTTTCCGATGCCAAGGGGTCCGGCAGCCAGACTGGGGCTCCAAGACCATAGGTCCCAACGAGGGAAGCATGGGCAGCTGCGAGAGCAGCGCAAAAGATGACGACCTAAGTTTAAAAAAAAAAAAAAAAGGCATTACTTTGAGATGATTTGATGTAATTCAAATAATTTTGACATCATAATTAATACAAGTATTATATTATTATAAACTATAGTTAATTAATATGAATATTACGTTTTATAGTAATTATTATAGATATTAAGATGCATTTAAATACTTTACAAAGTTTTTGTTAAGTTAATAAATGTTTACTAAGTTTCTCTTGGATTGGATTGTATAAACAAATTTCTGAATGTATATATAATACATTTTGGAGAAACATTCAATTGTACCCTAATTTCTTATTTTATATTTGGTTTAAAATGTGCGTTTCGAAGAATTTGATTTGAGTGTCAAATTTTTTAATACTTTTTCGGATTAATTTTAAAAACAATTTTGACGATTTATATTTTATTCTCATTTTAATTCATATTTATATAAATTTTTTAATAATATTATGAAAAAATATTTTTATAAAATTTAAAAAACACTAATAATTAATCTGTAACTATTTTATGCGATTCATCTAGCGTGATTAAATGAATCGTTTATGCATTACAAAAACTGATTTATATTACTTACCTTAGCGAACATGATGATTGATAGTAGATATTTAGCTGTAGATGCTAATGAAGTAGCCGTGAAGAAAATCGCTTTTATACTAATCCAGAAAGTTTAAAAAATTATTTTTTTTTGTGACGTATGACGTTAAGAAAACAAAAAAAGATTAAGCTGGATAAAAAATAGGGCGTGTTTTAAAAAAAATAATAGTGATTGCTTTCTACTAAACTGATATCTCCACCCAAACTATGCAAACCAGATGGCATTGTGTCTACTTTACTTCATTTCCTCTCGTCTTGAATAAGATATTAATATACCGTATTTGTCAAAAATTGATTGATCTGATAACGTTTTTCAAGGTTTTGCGCTTAAAATAGAAATTAGTATTTGTAAAAATTATTATAATTTATAAAAATATCAATTTTTTTATAATTAGATATATTTACTGGTATGTGATGTGTTTCTGTAAGATATTTATTTGTTTAAAAAATTTAAATTTATCATTATAATAATTTCAATATAATTTCAATAAATTTAATATAATTTCATTCATTAGGTTTTTTATAAACTTGAGAATCGTGCAAAGAATTCGGAAATAATATAAATACTGTTGAACGAATATTTATAATTGTTACGAATTCTTAAGAATGTTTATAATTCTTAAGGTTTTAGTATATTGCATGTGTAATTTGCCATTTTTCGTTATCAACAATTGCTATTATCTTGAAGAAGATAATTTTTATTAATAGTCTTATTTTGTCATGAAATGTCAATTTTTATTCACAGTTAAAGGAAATGAAAACACTATTGCAGTAGGAGATGCATTAAAAACGTATTTGAAATATTTTCTTTTATCTAAAGCGTAGTCCAATAGCGACTTTCAAAGAACGGAAGTCAAAAGCTCTTGTGAAATACGTTGCAGTCATTGCTTTTAGAAATCAGTAGTCATTTTATTAGTAGTATTTTTTTATTGTTTAATTTAAATTTTTTCCGACAACAATCATATAAAATTCGTGTATAATGAACAAAATCCAAAAATATAAATTAATTACCCCCATATATTTTTGATAGATCAATGAAATGTAATGCAATTTGCCTTTTGTTGTCGCTGTCTTTTATGTTTATTTATTGCTGTTTTGTACGATGTTTGTGCATGTGCTGCCACTAGAACGGAGATCAGAGTTTTATGTTTATTTTCAACCAAGCACACTTGGTTAGGAAACTCATTGCGTTATCTACCAGGCCACCATAAGTAGTAAATCAAACATCACCCAGATGGGAATCAAATAAACCTTCTGCACTGCATTGAAATATAATGCAATGTTGAACGAACAACCACAAGAACGACATTGCACATGCAGGGCCGGATTTAGATGAAAAGAGGCCCTAGGCCAGGGGTCGGCAACCTTTTGAGTCGGAAGAGCCAAAAATTACAATTTATAAAATTTCAAAGTTTTTAAAGAGCCACAAAATTTTTCTTGCCAACAATAAATAGTTCTTGCATTAATAAAGTTTTTTGATAAAAAAAAAAATAATCTAGTTATTCATAAGAAAGTATATCATAGTTATTCTATTATTTATTCATATATAAGTAGTGTTTTTCACAACAAATTAAATATATATAAATATATCATTATTAGATAATTACTTATTATTTAAGTAAAACAATTAAACATTTACTTACAACACTAACTTGTACTTCAATAACAAACAATTGAGCAAACAAATTCAAAGGGAGAGATGGCTTTGCTTTCGTTTTAGAAAGTTTGGATAAATTTGCCGCACAACTGGCTGTTTCAAGTTTCAAACCCGACTCTAAATTTTCATTCGTTAGTTGACTTCTTACTTTACTTTTAATTATATTCATGCAAGAGAACGCTTGCTCGCACGAATATGTCGAACCGAAGATAGTCAGCACTTCCAAATGCCAACTTCTTCACCTCACTGCAGCAATCTGGAAGACTATTCCATGCGTCGAATATAAGTGCCTCAACTGGCGGCATTTCTTTTAAAGCTGTCCACTTTTGTTGCGTTACGTACATGCATGTTTAAACGATTTTTAAATGTTTTTTTTTTTTTTGTTATTTTTGATAAAATAAATAATATTTGCGTTTGGAACTAAAGAGCCGCAACTTCACATCCAAAGAGCCGCATGTGGCTCGCGAGCCGCAGGTTGCCGACCCCGGCCCTATATTCCACTTATGAGGCCTTTCACTTCCCATTTTTTAGTTTGTAAATTACATGAGCTATAATGAAATACATCATTACTGTGATATATATCAATAAGTTAAATGAAACATGTTGTGATTGGTACTAATCTTTATAAAAAATTGGCGTGGATAATAAATAAAAACAACAATTGAATGTAGGCAATGAATGTAGGAATTGAATGCAACAATTTGAATATAGGCTGAAGCCAAATTAGCCTATAGGAAAATCCGGCCCTGTATACATGTTTCGCATCCTCGTCGTCGAGCCCAACAGAAGGGCTTCTTGCTCACGAATTTATCTTGATCATCCCCCGCTTTGATGTGGAAACTTTCAGTTCGACTTTACTTAGCGAGTTTCGTAACCCAACTTAAAATCCATCTGATCACATAAGCCGCAACATAAAAGGAGGGATAGAAAATAGGATAAACTATGTAATTTTAGTCTGTTAGTACATGTTTGAGCATATATGTATGTCATTGGCTGTGTTTGGTTACTTATGAATAAAACAATTTCACTATTATTTTAAAATAATTATGTTAGTATGTAGAGATAAATCTTTTACTTACATCGGTAGGCGTCGTGTACCAATTATATGCCACAAATAATCAACGATGAAAGGACACTTTCATCACCTGGAAGATATTTAGATGTAATTGGCTTGCATTTGCGTATCGTATGGAGGAAAACCGAGAAAATACCTACCAATCAGTCTGACTGTTGTGCAAGATACTTATGCACATTGTCAAAGTCACCATGCAGTATATTCTGCAACGGGTTTGCATGCGAATTCTAAGAGGAGGCCTTCACATCATATGGCACCGCTATTAGTGAGACATAAGTTGAGCAATCAGCCGCTTAAGAAAATAAAGGCTTATGACCGGTTGTTTGTACAGTGTGATTTTCTAAATATATTATGGAGAAAATTAATAAATCTACTTTATTTAAATTTTTTTTTAACTCTTATACCGTAGCAATTCAGTTAAAAATCATTCATGTGACTGACTAGATATTTGTGTGCTATTCAGTAACCTTTTTTGCTTTTTGTGTAACCTTTTCAAGAAATCAATCAATCTGTAAGACGTATTTTTGTCATAGAATACGACAAAATTGATTTGCCGATTTTTGTTTAAAATTAAAAAAAATTAAAAAGCAAAAATAACTGAGAACAAGTATGTAGTTTCACCTATAGAAAGGTGTGCACACGACGTTTAATAATAAATAAATTTCTGGCTTCAATCTTCAGCTTAAAATGAAATAAAAATAAAAATTGAAATCATTCACTCATGTTATCATTTTTTTCTGGACTAATGCACATAGGTTTATACCATTGATAAATAACCCAAGACATTTATGAAACAAGTGATCAGAATACTGCAAGAACGGAAGTTATGCACTTTTGGGTTCGTTTACTTATTTGACGATTTTTTTTTTTTGCGATATTCGTGAAGTCCCATCCTAAACAAGCAAAATAGACGCAGCGGTTATAAAATACTGCAATACCATTTGTTCTGAAAAGACTTGACGAACCCTAAACTGCAGAATCCCTACAAGAAATATCGAATTCGATAGTGAAAGGAATATAACAGAATTTAAGAATTCTGGAACTTTATGAAGAAGCGATTGTTCAAATACTACAAGAAACACTCCCCAATTCAGACAGAGATGTCTGTTAAGTAAAGTTTAAATTACCTTTTATAAATATAAACTGATCCATAGACACTATTTTGAGGATATTGTAACAATAATCTATTGATATCCAGTTCAAAATGAATACAGACAGTTCAAAATGAGCTACAGAGCACGTGACTTGATATGGGTCAATCGTTATAGTAGGCAACACGTATTTCATGCCAGTTTTAAAAACACAACTAAATTCCCGTGAAAATCATCGTTTATTTTAAATAACATTTTTCGAAATGTATGTTTTTCGAGTTGCGCGAGGAGATTAATCTGTTTTAAATAATAGTTTACATTCTTACTTATTATTTTATATAGCTTCACTTTTTGAAGGCAAACAGACCACTAACCAGGGCAACAGCATGTTCACACATGACAATAAAATTTCTATGGAACATCACACCTTTTTCTGAGGATAAAAAGGACATAACAGATGCAGCTTTTGGTTTTCATGCATTCCAAAACATTACAACATGATAAAGTTCATTTTTACTCAATTTAACTACATCAATTACCAAAAATTAAGGAAAGATAAAAAAATTGTTAAAAAACCCACAATCAATTCATAATCCATGTTAAGTTTTCTCAACCCTCAAAACAGTCACTAGAACGGATTCTATCAATTCGAACCCTACTCCTTGTGTATTCTAAATGCAATGAGCTATTATTAAGACACGAGTTGGGGAATTCAGGGCATTAGCTAAAAAATTATATTTTAGTGATATTTCGGGGATTTCTTCAAAATACTAGCTCTTTTTTATTGGAATCATAATAAATTTTTTAGGAAACTATACATAATTTTTACATTAAGACAGAATCAGACACCATGTCTTAACAATTATATTCAGAAAAAGGTAATTACTCATAATTTAAAGTGGACAAATAAGAAGGTCTCAAAAATATCACCTACAATATATAATTAAATGGAAAATTTACGTTTTAACAATATAATATCTGTCTTTTAGGCAGATGCTGATCTTGTTAAGGAGTTAGTGAACAAAAGAAAATCATGCCCTTTCAAAGATCGGTGTAGGAATAGTTTCGAAGGACATCTGCCGATTAATCAACCACGGAAAGCACATTGGGTTAATACCGCGCCCAGTTTCCAATCTTTATCTGACAAAAGCGTCACCACTTTTTTGAAATGAACATAAACAATAAGTTGTAAACTCAGACAGCTGTTTTTCTTGCTTTATTTGAGGGTATAAAAGCCTGAGAGATTTCAATTTTCGAATCAGTGTAACTTAACACAGCTCAACAAAACTTTCAAGATGTTCACCAAGGTGATTTGTTTTCTTTTCTTGAAAATTTTTATAACTTTTAAATCGAGTCACATGAGTCACAGCAGGCATAGATTTTAAAATAAATTCAATAATATTATTATTATTAAAAATAATTGCTTAAGCGAGCAATATTTTTTATATTCAACTTAAAATTGTATATTTTTTAAACTTTGATTGTAATTCTTAATTCAATTTATTCTAATTCTAATTAAAATGTTTTTCTCACCTTTTAAAATTCGTATTAAAAGGTCTTTTTTATTTTTTTTTATTTGTAAAATATCAATAATGCAACATTACAACTCCAATTATGCTTATTACGCTGTATATTTTACTTTACATGTATTTATTTCATTACTGTATATTTAATATAGCTGTTTAAATCGCAATTGTAGTGATTATACGTAGCGACGTATAATCTTTACGCGATTTGGTGCTTGTAAACTTATTTTTCTGTAACATATTTGCATCAATAAAGTACCGTTTATGCAATCTAATGTATGTTTTAAACAATAATGCACATTTTAAAAAAATTATGATAATTTATTATTAATTAATTAATTAATTACGATATAATTTATGTTTAACATTATTGCTATTCATTAATGTAATAATTAAATTATTAATTAATTATAATTATTATTAATTTATTTTACTTTTAAATCATTAAAATATATAATTAATTATTATAATTACTAATTAATATTGTTGCTTTTCCGAAATTATTATTTTTTTTATAAATAAGAAAATAAGTTAAAGTATTATTTTTTTATAATTAAAGTTATATCGTAATTAATTAATTATAAAATAATAATAAGTTATTATTTTATAATTAATTAATTACGATATAACTTATTAATTATTCATTAATATTGTTATTAATTAAAGTAATTAATGAATTATAATAATTATTTTATTTTTACTTTTAAATTATTAAATTGTTATTTTTTATAATTAACTTCTTATTAATTAAATAAATAATTAATTAATATTACTCTATATTTCAGATCGCCTTCTTCTGCGCTGCCCTTGTGGCCGTCAGTGCCTCCGGCCTTATCGCCGCTCCTCGTCAACACAGGCGTCAGCGCCACCTCCAGCACACAGGACGTAAGTTGGACCCACATTTTTATAGTTTAAGAAGTTATATGTTTAGTTTTGATCTAATATATAAAACAAAAAAGCGATTTATAGCTTCAAACTGATAGCGAAAATTTTTCTTGATAGAAAGAGTTATATTTAATATATACCTAATATGTTTTTTAATATACATATAATCTAAAATTGCCAACGATAATCATTTTTATTTAAAAACATATTATTGCAAAATGGGCATCAAAGAAAATTGAATATAAATTAGTAAATATTTCAATACATTATATTTAATACTAATTAAAAAATATCTAAAAAGAATAAAGAAGTTTCTTTACTGTATTGCCTGCCATAGATTAAATATGTTGAATTAATCAGATATCAACATTATATTCCATATATAAATATATCGTTAATCAGGTACAATTCATTAATATTTCAAATGGAGGTTTTCTTTCCATTATTGTAAAATTTTCAGAAACTTTCTAATAAATTTCTGTGGAGAATAAATTTTTAAAATTAAATATTATTTTCAAACACTGTCACTGTCTAAAATAAAATAATTTCTTGAAATTAAAATATAATATCAAATATTAAAAAACACCAGGTTTAAAATGTAAAAAAAATGCAATTGGAAGAATCAACTAGTTTAGTTTTCATTAAATATTGCTGAAATAATTTTTTTTCCCAATTTCCAGGCTTATGGCAACTATGCTTACCGATATGACATCCAGGATGCCGCAACCGGTTCCATCAACTCCAAGGCTGAAGTAGGAAAGGTCGGAGCAGTCGCTGTCGCCGCCCCAGCGGTAGCCTATGGTGCCTATGCCGCCCCCCAGCTGTAGCTGCATACGCCGCCCCAGCTGTAGCTGCCTATGCTGCCCCAGCTGTAGCTTCTTATGCCGCCCCAGCTTTGGCTGCCCGCGTAGCTTACGGAGGTATTGCCGCACCAGTCCTTGCTGGCCGTGTGGCTTACGGAGGATACGCCGCCCCTGTGGCCTACGGGGTGTTCTCGGACACGGAGCAGCCCTCGGTCTGGGATACGGATCTGGCATTTACGGTGCTGGACTCGGAAAGGCTATCTACTAAGATGTGACATACGCCCTGAAATGGATGTCTTTTACGGTTACGAATAATGCAGCATGTTAAACTATTTATTTCAAATTTTGTTATTGTGAATCAATAAATTTTGTTGTCAAGAAATACATTTGTTATTCTCATATTTTCTGAAGTTTTACAGAAATATAAGTTAAACCACTTTAATTAATGATAAAAATTATATATGACAAAGTGATTTTGATTCATTAGAACTTGAAAATGACAGCAAAAAAATAAATAAATAAACAATTTATTAACATAAATAAGTGCAAATATATCGAAATGTAAAGTCATGAATAATTATTTTCAAGAACTATCACATGTAAGATAATGAATTAATGTCATATCTAGTTTTGCTTATTAATTCGTGATATTTTTAAATACATATAAATATTCATAATACTAAAAGCAATCATATTTTAGTTTTGGTTAGGTTTATTACTAAACATTTTCCTACCTCGCATTTTTTTCCCCAATTTTTGTTAGAAGTTCTTGTATTTATTTATTTATACAAAGACGCAAATTTTGTTAAAATAATGTATCTGAAATTTAAAAAAAATATTAATGAATTTAAATATGCCCAATTGTTGTTCTGCTTCTTTTTTAAAATTATTTTTGCGCACATTTTGAAGCTTTGAAAGAAAACATATAAACAATTCATGTATTATATATAAATTATGGAGATTTAAATAAATATTAAATAAAGTGAATTAGTAAAATAGCAGTCTTCAGTGACTAGAATATATTTTTAAATTATAAGTTGTGGTGTAAATACAAGTTATCTACTAAGAAAACCAATCGAAGCAAAAAATAATTTATCAAAATATTCCACAAAGACATGAAATTTTGTTAAAACAATGTATTTGAAATTTAAAAAAAATTTTATATTAATGAATTTAAATATGTGCTTAAAAATTTTAATGATACTGTTTTAAATTTAAATTCTACTGAATTTTATTACGTATTAAAATACCTCCATCCGGACAATTTATTCATATTGATAACATAAATTAATTTATCATTTTTGTATACATAAAATTCATGTGTTTTACAGTATATTTAATCAAACAATTTTATTACTTAAATATTTTTTTTTTTAAAAATTTGAATTGCAAGACTTTCAACAAATAACGTAAGATCGAAGCAACAGTATTTATAAGTTAAAAATGAGCCCATAGTACTAAATATTGTAAAAGAAATAAATTAATAAATTTTGTGAAATTTATTATATTTTACTTATTTGAATTTTTAAACCAGTGATTCCTAAACTTTATTAATCGTATTAAGCCCTTTTCTGAAAACTAATTCTTCAGGATCACCCTGAAAATCTATCTTCTTTAAAATAACCAATAGAAAATTAAAAAAAAAAAAAAAAATACTTTATTTACTTATTACTAACCTTGCTTCCTCCTACACGCTGACAAAACCTTCTTTCAGGAAAAATGGTCAGACAGCCTCGAGGCACTCACCTGACAATTTGCTCTTCTGCTGAGAAATATTTAGTTTAATATCTCTCCTCCCGGGAAGAAATATATTTAACGTAAACATGCATATCAGTTGGCCTATTATTGAATATGACAGTAATGATTTTCGAAGGAGGAACTTGATGTGCTTCTATCAAAGTATTGACACACAACTCTATTTCTTGTTAGCGATATATTGAATCTACGTGATTTGCTATTTGCAATCTGTTTAATTTATTAACAAATAAATTATACCACACTCTGCTAAAATGATGAAGGGAAATGCGGTCACGTATTTTTGTATTACAGCCCATAATTTCACAACTCAGATTTGTTGGTAGCCATCTCTGAACAGTTGGGGGAATATATTTTTTAAATTTTCACTCTTTGTGTCACTATTTCCTCTGCTCCAAAATAATTGTAGCAGCTGAGGAATTTAATTTGACCCATAATAATAATGCAAAAGAGAATAAATATAGAATTCAATATTTATTATTAAATTATATTAAATTAAACAATAAATTGAATATTACTCAGATAGTTCGTGGATTTCAACGATTTTTTTGCTGCATAATAAACTTGTAGGTAGGATCACTATACCGCAAAGATTTGCTTTCCTTATATGAGTCCTTATATGACTTATATATGTCCTTATTAAAATCCTTATATGGATTTTCTCGTTTTTAAGGATTTTCCATTTTTCAAAATTGGAAATAATGTAGATTAGGACGCTTCAACGGAATGAGCTGCTGATTTTATGCTAAGAGGAATATGTCTAAATTTTTCTACATAACCTTTACATTTACTTACGTAGTTTTTTTTCAAAGAATCCGCATTAGGATAAGATTCACCTTGACAATTATTTTCATAAGGACGTTTCCAGATTCTTAACAGGGTTATTCTGTTGCACTGAAATTCTTTTGCAGCTAATGTAATTGCACCTACCTGCAACTTCTCAGTTTTCTTTTCATGGATCAAGAACTGGACAATCGCAACTCGATTTTTTACTTAAAAACTCTTTTTTTTTTTCTTCTCGCTTTTATACAATGGGTGATATTCAACTGAAATGAAACAATTGAATTCGATCAGCTGATAAAATTAGAAAAATAGATATAATTTGTAATAATTAAGTTAACCAAAAAATTGAAACATGTGTCAAAACAAATGAAAAGCTTCGCAATTTTTGTGATTTTATATAACATACAGCTGCAGTCACCAATAATTCCTATTTTAAATATTCACTTACTACTATTATTATGGGACAGAGGAAGTATGTTTTAAAACATAATTAGATGTTTAGATACAGTAAAGATCACAATTTATTTCACAATATATTTCTGTTTGTTTATTTAAAGCAGATAGATTTCAGAGGACACTGTGTGTTTTTTTTTTCTGAACGGGGGAGGGTCGGACAGATACCTTTGGTTACCACTGACTTAAAATTTACCCCCTGACTTTCGCAGTCTTTTTCTAAAGCTCAAATGAAGGATGTTCTGGCTTACATATTTATCTTACTCGCATTTAATATGGACACTTTCGGTTTGGCAGCACCTTTCTGTTTGACAATGTACTATCTACCAGGCTATTCAGAGCCTAATTATGTGATTGTGTAATTGATAAATTTTGTTTATTGTAACGAAAAATAGATGAATACTAATAACTCTTACATTTTATAACATAATTCTATAAATTAATATGTATTTCTTAATAATTATCTCAGGTACTTTTCTTGAGGCCCACCTCATCATCTATCCATTTCATTTATTAATAACAGGTAAAATTTTGAAATTATTTGAGATTTTATTGAAGGATTAAAGCAGAAAAATACGATACAGCTTTAGTTTCATTTAAAAAAAAAAGAAATAATTTAAATATTGTAAAAATATTTTGTTAAATGCTTTCTATTTTATTGCTGCTAATCATATCAGATCCTTTGACAATAACGTGCTTCATTGGATGCAGGATTCTTGTCTAAGTAATTGTTTTTCCATCTCTAAGATATTTATTGTCAAAAACATAAGACCTGCTCTCAACAAAGAAGTTGTGGTTTTGCTAAAATATATAATAAAGAGTCCAAGCCCCTTTTTGTGTCAGCACATATTTGTGAACAAACTTTTTTTGACATAAAAAATAAAATGTATAAAAACAATTTGACTATTCAATTTTGATCTTGATTACAACAAATACTTTTATTAAATTAATTCAATATCATGCCATAGATATTTTATTTGGTTTTTATTGTACATTTCATTATATATTATAGTTTAGTGATGATAGCATGCAAAAACGTTTTACACATATGTAAGTTAGAAATCTGAAAGCTTTCTCATTCCAAGTTTGTTCAAAATTGCAAAAAATGGCTGTAGTTGCTTTAACAAAGAATATATGGAAACTAGTGATATATAGGAATATAGCTGCTTTGTTCTATGAAATAAACTAAGAAATTTGGAGAGGTACTTTGTTTGAAGAAGAAAAATTTTGAATGAAAATTTAATTAAAATCTTACTTGAGAAGAAATTCAAAGTTCAATGGATATATTAATTGGAAATTGTTCTATTAATTATAACCAATCTATAGACAATACTACAAACAAATATGCACTTATTCCTAACGACTGACGGAACTTTAGGGACGTTTCATTCACTTTCAAACACTTTCACTCACATTATTTGATCATATGAACTTTCTTATGCATTGACTATATATGTCTTACACGACACTAATACTCACGTGGATAGGCTCTCTTCTACATTCATGCCCATAAATTAAGGATAATTCAGAATCACACAGAAACTGAACTCTAAAATAAAATTTCACCTGTAGAATTATCACACACATCTTGAAGAAGAATATGCAAATTACAGGAAACCACCAGATGGCGCGGATAGTACGTCACAATGACGAGTGTAAGAGAGGGGGTATATAAGGAATGGTGGCAAAGAAGTAAAATTGTTCACAAGCGCTTTAAAAGCCTTTCAGTGCAATAACCGCATAGTTATGGCACAAAGGAAGCATTTGGATGATTTTTTAAGTGGTTGAATTATCGGACGACTGGAATGTGGACGTACCCAGCTGGAAGTATCCGAGGAACTTGGAATCGCCCAGAGTGTCATCTCCAGGCTTTGGCAACGATTCCAAGATGATGGAAATGTGAGTAGATGCTACAGCACAGGTCGCCCCGAGTTACAACGCCGAATGAGGACCGGTATTTAGCAGTTACTGCCAAAAGAAACAGACGGAGCACAGCATCAGACCTGTTACGTCAGCTCTCTTCAGCTACCGGTACGAAAGTTTCAAGATAGACCGTGTAAAGACGCTTAGGGTACATTGGTCTATATGCTCGTAGGCATGTTAGATGTGTTACCCGCAATTCAGTGTCGCCTGCGAATAACCTGGAGTAGAGAGCATGCATTGTGGACACCGCAACAGTGGTCTTGTGGGATGTTTTCCGACGAGTCCAGGTTTAGTTTGCAGTCTGAGTATTGTCGCCGGACTTTCATATGGAGAGCGCCACGTACCCGTTACCACCAAGAGAACACCATTGAAAGACACCGTTACGGTGGTGCAGGATGGCTCGTTTGGGAGGAATTATTCTTGGTTCCAGAACTGACCTGCATGTTCAGAGTGTAACGATGACAGGCCACATCTATCGGGAGGTCTTCTGTTTCAGGGCGCCATGGGTACTGAAGTTCTGTTTATGGATGACAACGCCCGTCCTCACCGTGCAAACATTTTAGACGAATGCCTTCAATTGGAGGATATCACCCGTATGGATTGGCCAGCATACTCACCGGACTTGAATCCAATAGAGCATGTGTGGGATATGCTTGGCCGACGAATTGCAGCCCGTCAACCTCTCCCACCTGTCAACCGGAACTTCGGAGGGCATTGCTTGATGAGTGGTGTAATATTCCCCAATATCAGATTGATAATTTGATACTCAGCATGCCTAGGCGTTGTAAGGCCTGTATTGCATCGTCCGGGAGACATACTCCATATTAACCATCATACTAACCATGTTATACTGTTTTTTGTAAATAGGTTCTTTTTTGAAATTTGCTCCAGGGAGTAAAAATCGCAATTTTTATTAATTATGTCAAACATATAGCATATTTTTTTGGTCTTTACCTTTTTTTTCAATAAATAGACTTTACAAATAAGTCAAATTTGTTTTGCTTCTGTCTCTTTCTTTGCCTGAACTTCATTATCCTTAATTTATGGACATGAGTGTATTATTAATAATATGTAAACGAACGACATGACACAATTGAAAGTCTCAGTTCTCAAAGCAATGTTAAACACCATAAAAAATTTCATAAATAAATAATTAATAATAAATTTCAAGAAATCCGTCCACGAATTTATTCTACTTTGTAATCAACACCAATAATCCTTAAAAAATATTTTTCAGAACCATATGAACCATAAAAACTATATATTTCTTTTTATTTATAGCCAAAAATGTAGTTATGGAAAAATAAGTGTCGTGTTCAACTTATGTATAATACAAACAGCCTACAGAAGGGTGATAAAGAGGGTTAATTATTGTCTTCGGAAGGACTATTAGGGAGCAACCCTCCAACAAACACCTGAAACTGGCCTATACATTTTGTCACAATCGCCATAAAGTCTTCTCGTATATGAAAACAGTAACTGCTCCGAATGTCAGATATAGTTTTAATCAAATTTAGTGCATATTCAGTATTTTACATTATTTTTTAAGTTTTGTTTTGATTAAAAAAATAATATAGAAATGTGATTTTTGCAATTTCGAAAAGTGTTAATTCAATAATCCATCAATTAAATAAATAATGCAATTTCTAACTTTAAATAATCTAAACAATTCACATTTTTTTTTTTTTTACAAAATTTATATATGAAGAAGTTAATATCTTAACTGCTTGAATATGATATCAATTTAAAATATATGAAGTTAATATCTTAACTGCTTTTTTTTTGTTGTTTGTATTATCAAATTAAAATATAATTAATCAATTTTAATTTATAATATTTAATTTATAATATGATGATTTTTACATTTTACTTCAGCTGAAATTATTTCAAATTGCTTCAAATAGTAAAGTATATTAAAAGAAAATCCAAATATAATTTTTAAAAAAATTCCATCAGTTTGCATACAAAACCTATGGGTAAATAATGATGTAAAACAATTCACATGTGTGAATTTTTAAATCTATACAATCACTCAGAATTTAAGAAAGCATACAAATAACATATCTCAAAGTAATTGTTTCATGGATTCTGTGACACAAAATAATTCATAGTCGTAGATTTTAATTTCTGAAAAGGTATAAAGAAATAAAAAAGATGTGCAGATTCTAACTGCTGTGAAATATTTTACTTATTCTGAAAATCAGTTGCATTTTTAACACATACATTAAAATATCAAAATAAGCTTATGAATAAATAATATATGTATAAATAATTTCATAAAAAAGACATAATAATAATTAAAAGAAACGTCATTGAAAATTTTTAAGGAAACAGTACTGTAACTATTAAAGCAATAATTAAATCTCTACTTCCATTCGGCTGAAACTGGATCGTTGTCCTTTTGAGCATGCTAATGAAATCACATTTACATCACAGCTACGAAGACTTACAAGGACATCCATGTAATTATTAGCAAAACCGAAATGCATCGATCACACATGAATTATTAATGCTAAATTGTTTCTAAAACACGTCAAGTTTAGTGGTAAAAACTACTCAAGTTTAGTGGTATAAACCACATATTTTAAATGCCCAAATATTTTTCTTGTGTAATTTTACAGTATATATAGAGAGTTTCCGTTTCCAATTCAGCATAATCCAATTCGATTAGATTGTTCTAACTCCCATCATGATCGCTCAGGTAAGTTGGTTTCATTCTTGTTTGGATTTATCTTTTTAATTCCTATAGAAATTTACTTTTATAATTTGTTTTTTTAAAATAAAAATGAAACTTATATTGAATCATTCTATTTTATAGACTACAAGAAACTTTTTTTTTAAATAAATCTTAATTAAACATTTAAAATTATAAAAGTTATTTACATAATAAGAAAGTTTAATTTTAAATATAGAATCAAACTAAATTAAAATTGCAGCAATTTTTAAATTTTTATAAAGGTATTTCTTTAATGTTTGATTTCTTTTCAGTAAAATTTCATATTGTATTTACTTTATTTAGTTAAAAAAATTTAAAAAAATATTTGTTGTTATTTTCAAATCTAATTTCAACCAAATTTAATGAAAATATTAATTTATTTTCTTTCCCTAGATTGCTTTCTTCTGCGCTGCCTTGTAGCTGCCAGTGCTTATGCACCTCTCGTCACCACCGGAGTCAGCACCTCATCCAGACAACAAGATGTGAGTACACATTATTTTCTTTTCTTGCCTTTTTAATCATAGTTAATTGAGCGAAAGCCAAATAAATGGAAATATTTTTTTTCAAATTAGATTTAATAATAAGATCAATAATCTAACTAGAATTATTTTATATAAAGGATATTTCATTCTTGTAGTACCAGAATTGGAAATTATTTGTGTTATCTACTAAAAAGTAGTCGAACATATATATATAATATATTATAGCTTTAATTTTTTATATAATAGCTTTAATTCCAAATTTAGAGTATTGTAAATCATTCAAATAGTTCTGTTTTAATAACTATAATAGATAGAAATAGATCTATTTCATTATATACAAAATTATGCTTTAACTTTCTTTGTATAAATCAAGATATCTAAAAAAATTGTATATTGAAAACTAATTGACCAGTGACAACAGCTTAATCATTTAATATTTATTTATTATAAAGTCATCTCTTCAATCCATATGTATCGCTTAGAGTTAACCTATGGTATTTATGAATTCCAGGCTTTCGGTAACTACGCCTTCGGCTATGGCATTAAGGACGGACTCGGTGCCACCAACTCCAGATCCGAAGTAGGAGATGGTTACGGAAACAAGAAGGGATCCTACACCATTGCTGACATCGACGGTAGGGCCCGACGAGTGGACTACGTTGCTGATGGACACGGATTCCGTGCCACCGTCAAGACCAACGAACCCGGAACCGCCGCCAGCGCCCCTGCTGCAGCCCTCATCGCCAGCCCCTACGCCGGACCTGTCGCCCCAGTCGTCAACCACATCGCCCCAGCAGCTCCAGCTGCTGCTGTCGCCGCCCCAGTAGCTTATGGTGCTGGTGCCCTCGGTCTTGGACATGGAGCCGCTCTTGGCTTGGGATATGGAGCTGGTGCCCGGTCTTGGAGCTGGTGCCATCGGTCTCGACATGGAGCCGCCCTCGGTTTGGGATATGGAGCTGGCATCTATGGTGCTGGACTTGGCAAGGTTATCCTGTAATATGTGGCCTGATACTTTTGAAAAAATAATAACAGTACTGTAATAAATTTGGATATGGTTCATTATTTATTGTAAGAATTTCTTGTAGCAGTTGTGCTGAATAAATTTTGGCATTTTTGTAATTTAGTTCCATTTTTCTTTCAATGTTTTAATATAAAGGCACAGGACATAAAAAATACTTTTTTTTAAAATAAAAAATATAAAAAATATAAATGATGTGATATTTTTAATTCATTGCCTTTTTATTTGGTGTTATTTTAATTTTAACTTCTGTTACAGAATCTGCAAATTAATTTGCATTTTTAGCTTAATAATGTAAGTAATAGATCTTCCACTATGATGTTTACACTATCGTAGATTCTATGGCAAAACATATATGGCCATTACATATATAAACATGCGAAATTCTTATTATAAATATTCTCACTGAAGTCGTTGATAGCAATTTAAGCTTTCTCTTTAAAATTAGAAATACACAATGAATATATTGCTAAAAATAAATAATTCATTATTTTCGCAACTTATTCATTTTATTTTACTGTTTGATTCAATTCTTAATAAACTATAGAAAATTATACCTTTACTTCCTATAATTTAAGAAATTTCAGAATAAATACTTAACAAAATATATACAAAGACAAATCTTACTCAAGCTAAAAACAACTGAATTAAAAATGCACAAAAAATTATTGTGAGAAATTACAAGGTCAACAAATAAATAAGACAATGTTATGAGTTTCATTATTATTACTACTATGATATTTGTCAGAAAGAATTAAATCATTAAAAATATTATTAAAGGACATATTATTAATTAGTGTATTTTCATTTAGATTAATTATAGTAATATTTAAATTAAGTAATGAATTAATCGCCCAAGTGAAAATAATATTTTGTTAGCAACTTTTGATCCTATTAGTAAATTCATCATTCTACAGCTGTTACTACTCTTATAATAGTAGTAACATCTTAAGAATAGTAACATCCTAAGAGAGTATTAAAACTTAATAGTAACAAGAGTAAAACTTAATTAAAAACCATAGAGCTTTAAATCGGATTCGAAATTTTGTTGAAGCCAAATTACTTTTAAAAATTTTATTCACAAATGTGTATTCATACACACTGGTTTATAAATAATTAGGGAATTTTAGGAAAAATTTTATTGCGAAGTTTCTATTCATTGGAATTTGATATAATTTCACAAAAATATTTACCAAATGGGGCTTCACAAATTAGGCACAACATAAAAAAATAAGATTATATTCCCATCGAACGTTCATTGTTTACATACGAAGCTTATTGATATGCGTAAAGGAAAATACACTGAAGTGACAAAAGTCATGGGATACCTCTTAATATTGTGTCGGCCCTCCTTTCGCCTGGCGAAGTGCAGCAACTCGACGTGGCATGGACTCAACAAGTCGTTGGAAGTCTTCTGCAGGAATATTGAGCCATGCTGTCTCGATAGACGTCCATAATTGTGAAAGCGTTGATGCTGCAGGATTGGGCACGAACAGACCTCTCGATGATGTTCCATAAATGCTCGATGGGATTCATGTCGGGCGATCTAGGTGGCCAGATCATTTTTGTCCAGAATGTTCTTCAAACCAATCGCGAACAGTTGTGGCCCGGTGACATGGCGCATTGTCATCCATAAAAATCCCATCGTTGTTTGGGTACATGAAGTCCATGAATGGCTGCAAGTGATCTCCAAGTAGCTGAACATAAGCATTTACAGTCAATGTTCGGTCCAGTCGCACCAGAGGACCAAGTTCATGCTATGAAAAACAGCCCACACCATTGCGGAGCCACCACCAGCTTGAACAGTGCCTTGCTGACAGTTTGGGTCCATGGCTTCGTGGGGTCTGCGCCACACTCGAACCCTACCATCAACTCTTACCAACTGAAATCGTGACTCATCGACCAGGCCACGGTTTTCCATTCATCATTGGAATCGCAGCACGATGTCGTTCTGTCAGTAAAAGGCACTCGAGTCGGTCTTCTGCTGGAATAGCCCAAGAAAAAACCAAATTCTCCGCACAGTTCTAACAGACAAGTCCCTTGTAAGTCCCACATTGATTTCTGCGGTTATTTGACGCAGTGTTGCTTGTCTGTTAGAATTTACCAAATCGCCGGGTTTAAGTGCACGGTCGACCAATTAGGCAAATGTCACATAAAACAATAAGTTTATACCCATTAGCCCAACTAACATTCCGCGTTCAAAGTCTGTTAATTCCGTCGTGCGGTCATTGTTTACATACGAAGCTTATTGATATGAGTTCTAAAGCTACTGCCATCTGAAAATTTGCATATCCAGCATGTTTTTCCAGCATTTTTTCTTTTGGCAACGAGGTGTCAAACTGATCTCAATCTCTATTTTGCATTTTCTTTGCCATAAGATCTCTTTTCTTAAACTTATCAAAACAATATATAGTATTTTAAACGAAGCCTCGCAATACTGGCTCATATTTGGATCATAATAAAACAGAAAAGCGATTTCTTTATGACCTTCTGATGGTTTTGCATATCTTCCTTCACCCAGATAGACAACGCAACGAAACATAAGTCGTAATTTCTTATGATATTGTATTTCCTGGTCAAAGAAAAATCATCTTGTAGCATCAAATCCGTATATTTAACTTTTCAGATGACCTTTCAGTAGGTTGTCCACTCGAGAAGAATAAAAAAAAGAATAAAGCGAGACAGTTTTATCTCGAATAAACCACACATTTGCTTTATTTCCTTTTTTTTTTTATCAAGGTCTTTATTCTTTTTTATTTCGACTTTTGCAGAATGATTAATTAGCCTCAACTAATGCCCCATATTTATTTACTTTAAAACGGGCCACGGAGGTGTAGAAGAATTACGCAAAGAACCCAGAAAAAAATGTTGAAATGCATCTAAAATATTTCAGCTTATTTGGGTAGAAAGCTAATACTTTCTTTAATAATAGTTAAGTAATCATTCATATATGAGATAATTGGTTATTTTCAAAGTTTAATACCAACTAAACAGGTTAAGTAGTAATCCAACAAAAAAGATAGAAAACCGGAGTAATTTTACGAAAATATATTTTAGAATATGGCAATTCTATTGGCTAACATCTGATGACGGGTAATGATAAGATACGCTGATATCCTACATGCATGAAATTTACTCAAATGATTTAAAATTCATGACAGAAAAACAATTTATTTTTTATATATTTCATATTAATAATCCGGACTTAATATGACTGATGAATAATAAAAATCGATAACGTATGACTCTAGTGTGAAAAAAGACGCCATTATATAATTATATTCGGTCTTTTTTAAGGCATATGCATTCAAACACACGATGTGCATTTATTATATGTCTTTTTTTCACAGAATAATCCATAATATAACTTTAGTCAATTAACAATTAAATATTTTTTTCTATGTATTTTGTTATATATTTCTCTTATATTTTTTATATATTTCTTATACAAACCTTACTGTTGTGTCTAAGGATGTATGAGCACATTTTATTTAAGAAATATAATATAGTTTTCCAAGAAAGAAAAGAAATATATTTTGTATATATTTCAGATTTATAATCCAGGCTTTAATATAACTGATGAAAATTAAAAATTGATAACATATGGCTGTACTGTGAAAAAGTGTTTTCATCATTTTGTTACATTGGTTCTAATTTAAGGAATTATTCACACTGTAACACAGAATGAGCTTTTGTATATATATGTATGTATTGTATATACACTCATGTCCATAAATTAAGGATAATGAAGTTCAGGCAAAGAAAGAGACAGAAGCAAGACCAATTTGACTTATTTGTAAAGTCTATTTATTAAACAAAAGGTAAAGAGCAAAAAAGATGCTATATGTTTGACATAATTAATAAAAATTGCGATTTTCACACCCTGGAGAAAATTTAAAAAAGAACCTATTTACAAAAAACAGTATAACATGGTTAGTGTGATGGTTAATAGGGAGTATGTCTCCCGGACGATGCAATACAGGCCTTACAACGCCTAGGCATGCTGAGTATCAAATTATCAATCTGATCTTGGGGAATATTACACCACTCATCAAGCAATGCCCTCCGAAGTTCCGGTTGACCGGTGGAAGGGGGTTGATGGGCTGCAATTCGTCGGCCAAGCATATCTCACACATGCTGTATTGGATTCAAGTCCGGTGAGTATGCTGGCCAATCCATACGGGTGATATCCTCCAATTGAAGGCATTCGTCTACAATGTTTGCACAGTGAGGACGAGCGTTGTCATCCATAAACCGAAATTCAGCACCCATGGCCCCCGAAACAAATGTAGATGTTGTTTCAGAATGACATCCCGATAGATGTGGCCTGTCATCGTAACACTCTGAACATGCAGGTCCGTTCTGAAACCAAGAATAATTCCTCCCCAAACAAGCCATCCTGCACCACCGTAACGGTGTCGTTCAATGGTGTTCTCTTGGTGGTAACGAGTACCTGGCGCTCTCCATATGAAAGTCCGGCGAGAATCAGACTGCAAACTAAACCTGGACTCGTCGGAAAACATCACACCAGACCACTGTTGCGGTGTCCCCAACGCATGCTCTCTACTCCAGGTTAATCGCAGGCGACATTGAGTTGCGGTAAGTGGAACATATCTGACAGGCCTACGAGCATATAGACCAATGTGCCCTAAGCGTCTGTACACGGTCTGCCTTGAAACTTTCGTACCGGTAACTGAAGAGAGCTGACGAGACAGGTCTGATGCTTTGCTCCGTCTGTTTCTTTTGGCAGTAACTGCTTTTGGTACCGGTCATCTGTATGGCAGGCTAAATACCGGTCCTTTCGGCGTTGTAACTCGGGGCGACCTGTGTTGTAACATCTGCTCACATTACCATCATCTTGGAATAGTTGCCAAACCTGGAGATGACACTTCGATTCCAAATTCCTCGGATACTTCCAGCTGGGTACGTCCACATTCCAGTCGTCCGATAATTCTACCACGTAAAAAAACATCCAAATGCTTCCTTTTGCCATAACTATGCGGTTATTGCACTGAAAGGCTTTTAAAGCGCTTGTGGAACAATTTTACTTCTTTTGCCACCATTCCTTATATACCCCTCTCTTACACTCTCGTCATTGTGACGTACTGTTCCGCGCCATCTGGTGGTTTCCTGTAATTTGCATATTCTTCTTCAAGATGTGTGTGTTAATTCTACAGGTGAAATTTTTATTTTAGAGTTCAATTTCTGTGTGATTCTGAATTATCCTTAACTTATGGACATGAGTGTATATGTATGTGTTATTCTCGCACAAAAATAATCTGTAATGTGACTTTAGTGAATTGAGAGTTAAATTTTTTTTCTCTTATGACTTTACGTCAAACCTTGAGAGTCATAGGTCATCTGCATGCGTGAAATTTATTCAAGAAATCTAAGACGGTTATCACGAAAGAAAAGAAATCTATTTTATCTCAAAGTGTGTCAAGATTTTCGAATTTATAAGAAAGAGAAGATAAAAGATTTAGAAGAAACTAGAAGATATGACTGGCGTGCCCTTATTACAGAAAATAAATCTTTTTTTTTTTTTAAATTTTAGTAAATATTATTAGGAAAAAAATAACTATGGAGAAATAAATGTTTGAGGTTTTATGTAACTCTCTTTAAATAACATATTTTTGATAAGCAAGCCTATATGATTCGTATTTGCAATCAAGATTTTAATACGTCTGATGAAAATTAAAGTAATTGGTGATATATTGGCCATCAGTCGGCTTTAGCAAATACACTCACACACATAATGAGAATCAAGCATGTTTTTTGTAGGCAACGAACAAATTGTATCTGCATGCATCTGTTGTATATTCGTAATGAACAGAGATTTAAATATCATTGATGGGTTCAATATGAAGAGTTGACAAAAAGAAAAAAAAAAAGCTATTTTTCTCCGTTTGAATATTTGTATTAGCAAAGTAGGTTAATCATATTGTTTCTCCCTGTTTTCATTGATTTTAATGATTTTTTTTTCAAATTGTAGACTTATGTGTCAGTAATTTATAGAATTTAAATTTGACCAATTAAAATATATTTCGATCAATAACTTGGCTCATCTTGGTTTGTAATTGGGCCCTCTATCCGATCATTAGAGAAGTTTTTTGCATACCGTATTTTGGACGTCCGTTAGCTTTTTCTCACTACAGCGCATGCTCATAGGAAACATTATTACAGATACGCATGCGCAATTTCCTATGAGCATGCGCGCTAGGGAGAAAAAGCTAACGGACGTCCAAAATACGGTATGCAAAAACTCCTATTATTAAAATTTTTATATTTATTAGAAATTGGGGTATGAATTGGCATCCTCGGTTACAGGAATTAAAAAAATTTTAGTTGTAGTAAAATTTTTATTATGAAAAATATCTTTGCATGATTAGCTGATTAAGGTTTGAGGTTTTAAATAACTCACCTTAAATATTACAAATTGGCTAAAAAAACAAAACATTCTCAACAAAGAATTCTCAATAATTTTTTTCACCTTTAATAAGCTACTATTTGTTTTTAAGAGTATAATACTGTTAATTTGAAAAATAAATTGAAAACTATTACTGTATATTTTCTATAAACTATTTTCTAAAACTGTCTATATTTATAAATATAATATTTTTATATTATTTTAATTTTTTTAATATATTTTTATATATTATATATATATATATATATATATTATTTTTATAAATATATTATTTTTATAAATATATTATTTTATTTTATTATTATTTTTTTATACAATTAACTTGTGGGATCAATCATTTTTTAAGAAAAACTGATTTCAATAAAAATGTTTTTATTTCATATAAAATTATAAATAAAATTTGTTTGTCCTGTCTGCTTACAGAGTTTTCTAACAAAACAACAAATAGGAATTTCTAGACATTATACATATATATATATATATATATATATTTATATATATATATATATATATATATATATATATATATATATATATATATATATATAATATGTATATATGATTTCTCTATATTATTTTCGGTTCTAAGATTTTGGATAATAAAATTACCATAAATCTAACTTTGCCAGAGGGAAATATAAAAAAAAAAAAAATTGTATTACATTTTACTAATAAAGTTAATTAAAATTAAAATTATTAATAATTAATAAAGAGTGTAAGTTAACCTAATTGAGTGTAAATGTACGATAACAACAATGTTTCTACCTTAAGTAAACATTAATTGATAATCATAATATTCTGCATGGTAGTGTTTTTATTCAGCTTATAACTTTCTGCAACACAGTTTCCTTTTTAGACAACAGATTAATAATAGAAATGAAAGATTTTATGTAATTTATCATGTATGGCAAATGATTTCCAAAGGTGAAAAAAAAAAAAAAATGTTATTGTATTACTTTTCATATTACTTTAATTAGCTTTAAATTGTTACATTTACAAAAATATATATTATAACTATGTGCTTCACTGTGCTAGATTAAAAATATTAACTTGATTTTAAAATCAAACCTCTTAAAAATATATTTTATTTGAAGAGGAATTTTTGTTTGTTTTATATTTAATATGATATATACATCAAACATATTCATACATCAAAAACTCCCTTTTTACACATATTTGCCATGTTTTTGTATAAGCTAGAATTAATGAAGAATTATGCTGAATACAAATTCTCTTTGATTTTAAATATCATCATTTAAATCATTTGACATTTTTAATCACTTGACATTTGACATTGAATCACAATTGACATTTTTAATCATTTATAGTGACAGTGCAAATGCGCTTTAATTTTTTCCACACATTTTCTTAAATTATTTTTTTCAAAAATGTAAATGAAAATTTCTAACAACTTAAAAGTTTTCCTCTTAAGTTTTACATTTTTATCACATTATGACGTAAAATACTTATTAAAATATGTATTCTAACTTTCTGGGTAATTATTGATAATTTTTTTAGAATTAATTAGCCTTTATGAGTTGGCAATAGTCTTAATATTTGATTTTAAACGAGATAACCTTATAAAGTTTTTTCTTCTAGCCAATACATGTTTCTGTGTCATATTCATGTGGCATATACAGTAAAAAAAAATCTCACAATTAAATTGCAAAAAAATAATTTATTTCACGAACATTTAAAAACTTTCATGTACAATAAAGATAATTAATAAATAGCCTTTCCAAAACCGAGTCCAAGGGGAGCTGCAAGACCGACCTTTCCAACTCCGAGACCGTAGGGGGCTCCGAGAAGACCGTTGCTGACGGCGAGGGGAGCGGCGATTCCGTGTCCGGCGACGAGTCCGTTGGCGAGGTATCCGTTTCCAGCGATGACTCCGTTGGCGAGAACTCCGTTACCGTAGAGTCCGTTGGCGATAAGTCCATTTCCAACGAGTCTGTTGGCGATAAGTCCATTTCCAGCGTAGAGTCCGTTGGCGAGAGCAATGGGAGCGGCGGCGCCAATGGCGGCTGCTGGGGCAACGTGGTTGATGGCGGTCCTCTGGGAAGACACGGTGGCAATAGCAGGGCGGCGGCGATTAGTCCCTTGCCGAGGCCAAGGGGTCCGGCAGCCAGGACTGGGGCTCCAAGACCATAGGTTCCAACGAGGGAAGCATGAGCAGCTGCGAGAGCAGTGCAGAAGATGACGACCTAAGTTTAAAGAAAAAGGCATTACTTTTTGAGTTTTTAGTTTTTATCTCTTAATGATGTGTAATTACTTTATGATCAGGAAGTTCTACACATTGGGGTTCCACTTGCCTATTTTACATTGTTTTAAATTTGTGTCTTCGCCAAGTCTTCTCCTAAACGAACAAAATGATTTTGAAATTATTTTTTTTTCACTGTTCTCTGAGTTTCCAGTTGGCGTGGAAAACGGACATGAAAAATCGGTACCCTAAACTGCAGAATCATCATAGATCAAATTTATAATTCTCAAGGATATTAGTTGACATAAGAGATGATTTTATGTAATAAAAATGATTTTGATATTATGATCAATACAAATATTATAGGAATAAATTATAATTATTATAATTATCATGAATGGTAAGTAATTATTATAGATATTACGATGTGAAAAAATGCATTTAAGTATCTTAGGAAGTATTTGTTCGATGAAAAATGTTTATCAAATTTCTCTTGGATTGTACTCTATAAAGAAATTCCTAAAAATATTAATACATTTTGGTGAAACATTTAATTGTATCTGTGTTGGTGTATTTCTCATTTTATTATTTATATTTGGTTTAAAAAAATGTGTTTGTAAAAAACTTATTTGAATGTCAAATCTTTTCAATACTTTTTAGGATTATTTTTAAAAAATTTGGACGATTCACATTTTAATTCATATTTTTATATTTTTTGTATAACAATTTGAAAAAATATTCGTACAAAAATTAAATAAAACACCAATTATATATTGTAAAATCGTATAATCATTTAATATTTTTGCAGCTATTTATTTGTTCATTAGGAGGCTTAGGATTCCTCTTTATATTCCCTCTAATCAGGCCAGCGATAAAAATGGGAATGATGTTGTCTGAGTGGACTTTTAGGGGTAACTGCATCGTTCGCGTTTGCATTTTTTAGTACTAAAGCTCTTAACATTTTTTCTACTGATAGTTTTTTTTCCTTCTCACTTTTTGATATTTTGTTTTGGTACAAAAATGTAAAAAGAAATTCAATTAATTAAGTTCCTTCTATTAGCCCACACTCTCCCTATATATATCTTGTTCAAATTTTCAAATGTTAATAAAATACTTTTATTCATCCACTCAAGTTCAAATACATTTTTTTTTAACTTGTAGTGTTTTTGATGTTAATACAGTTTTTTCAAATTATATCAATTCACTAATTAAATTTAATTAATTAATTTTTTTTTTTTTTAAGCTGCATATATCTGCCAATAGACGGCGCCAGATAAACTTAAAAAATGAATGAAAATTATTTATAAAGGACTTTCTGCAATAGAGTGAAAATAAAAGAAGGAATTGACTTAAAATTTTTTTTTTTTTTTTTATATTACTTGTTTTTTTTCAATATAACATATAAATAATGTGATATTATATTAAGTTAATCATAAAAGAAATGTCATTTCTTTCAAGATGAATAATATTAAAAAAATAAATATTAAAAAAAAAAAAATTTCAAAATAACAAAATTATTTGGAAAACAATTAAACAATGGAAAATAAATGAAATAAAGCAATAAAAAAGTAAATAGTAAAAAATTATCATAGGAATTTACAAACAATACTTAAAATACACTGAATACTACTTTTTTATTGAAGGTTTTTTAAATCATGAAAATTCAAGTAGTTGATTAAATTAATTGTTTAGGCATTGTAAAAATGGATTATTATATCACTTACCTTAGCGAACATGATGGTTTTCAGGAGATCTTTAGCTGTAGATGCTAATGAAGAAACAGTGGAAGAAATTCGTTTATATAGTAATGCAGAAAGTTAAAAAAAAAATATATTTTGTGACGTATGAAAACGTTAGGACAACAAAAGAGATTAAGTTTGATAAAATTTGGGCGTGTTTAAAAAATAGAATAATAGTAATTGCTTTCTACCAAACTGATAAATCCACCCAAACTGTGCAAACCAGATGTCATTGTATTTATTTTATTTCATTTTCTCGTCTTGAATAAGATATTAATATACCGTATTTGTCAAAATTAGTTTATTTGATAACGTTTTTCAAGGTTTCGTGCTTAAACTGGGAATATAGTATTTATAAAAAATATACTACAATATATAAAAATAGTAATTGTTTTATTGTTTGAAATATTAACTGGCACGTGATGAGTTTCTCTAAGATAGTTAAATTTTTTTTTTATTATTTTATATTTTTGTAATGGGCCTGATGGCAAAAGGTACCGCTCTGGCGCTCGGTGCCGCAGGTTCAAGTCCCGGTGGTGCTATGGATGTTTGTAGTGGTTCGGAATCCATTTTAAACCGTAGGCTATGGTCTAATCTGAACGTAGAGCGTTGGGTGTAGGGCTGACAACCCTATTTCTTAAAAAGAATCGTACATCATCTAGAAATCTGCCAACAAGCAGACGCCCTTGAGCCCACCATGGGGCTGTTGCGCCACTGATGATGATGATATTTTTTGAAGAAAAATAATAAATTCATCATTATAATAATTTCAAAATATTCATTAGGTTTTATATAGCCTTGAGAAAAGTGCAAATATTTCAAAAATCAAATAAATATTGTTCTACGAATGTTTATAATTTTTGTTCTTATTCTGCAGTTTGTCATTTTTTGGCTATCAACCATTGCCATTTTTTTAAGAAGTTTTTTATTAGTAACATATTTAGTCATGACATTTCTAAATAATCGAAATAATTATTATAATTCTAAATTCTGTTTGCGATATATATATATATATTTATTGTTTTATTTAAATTTTTTTCCTATAGCAATCATATAAAATTCGTGTATACTGAACATAATCCAAAATGTATAGTAATTACAACAATGTATTTTCGATATATAGTGCAATTTATAGCCGTTTTGTTATTTCTGTATTTTCTGTTCATTTGTAGATATTTTCTACGATGTTTGTACGTGTGGGTCACTAGACCGGTGACCAGAGTTGTTGTGGTGGTGGTAGCATTGGGTTGCCTAACAGAGTGCTACCACCAGACCATACCAGACAGCATATATAGTAAGTTAAATTTTACACAGATTGGTCACGAATACACTTTTTGCACTGTACTGAAATACAATACAATATTGAACGAACAACGTCAAGGAAATTTCCTACCATTAAGAATTTTAGGGGTGATTGCCTCGAATTTGCATGTCGTATTGGGGAAACTTGAAAATTCCTGCCAGTTAGCTTAACTGTGGATGCAGAACATTTATGTACATTGCAAAATCCCCATCGAGTCGTTTCTTCAAAGGCAGTGCAGTGTAGGAGATAGCATGGCAGTGTTCTAAGAAGATGTCTTTCAGATCAGATTCCCCCCTCCACTACCACTGAGTGACAAGTTGAGTAACCAGCCACTTAAGAACATAAAATTTATAACTATAACTGTCTGTAAAGCAGTGATTTTTCTAAATATATTATACAGAAAAATTAATAAATCCACTTTTATTTAAATATTTGGGTTTTTTTCCAACAGTTTATCATGGCAATGTTCATGAGACTAACTTGATAATTGTGGGCTTTTGAGCAACCTTATCTCGGCTTTTTGTTTATCTATTTTAAGAAATCAATAAGTTGTATTCAATGATAAAAATTGACTGGTTTTGTTTAAAACAAAAAAAAAAAAATAATGGAGATTCACGTATAAAAAGGTATACACGCGAAATTTCATAAAAATACGCTGATGTCACGAAACACTGCCATTCCATTTTGCATGGAAAAAATCTTCGTGAACCTAAAGTGCGAAATCCCCAATCAATAGTGACAAGAATATATATAAAAATTGAATATCCTAGAAATTTATGAAGAAACAATTGTTCAAATACTACATGAAGCACTGCCCAATACAGACACAGAAGTCTGTTAAGGGATGTTTAATTTAACTTTCATAAACATAAACCAATCCTTAGACACTATTTTGAGGATATTGAAACAATAATCTGCTATTTTGAAAGCCAGACCATTCAAAATGAACTACAGAACATATGACTTGATATGGACCAATCGTCATATTTAACAACATGTATTTTTACCAGTTTTAAAACATACAATTAAATACGATTAACACAATTTAATAATAATAATAATAATCAGCATTTATTTTAAATAAAAGTTTTTGAAACGAAAGTTTCTCGTGTTGCATAAGGAGATTAATATGTTTTAAATATTAACTTATACTCTTACTTATTTTTTATTTTATGCTTCACATTTTTTAGAGATACCACGAAACTCTAACCAGGACAACATCATGTTCACACATGATAATAAAAATAGATGATAATTTCTATAGAACATCAGATCTTTTTCTGTGGATAATAGATTCATAAAAGATAGCATTTATAGCTTCCATGTATTTCAAGACACTAATTAAATTCATGGAGTTAATTATTTTGTTCTCTGGAAAGAAAAATTAACTACATGAGGTAGCAAAAAATTAAAGAAAGATAAAAAAAAATTGCAAAAATGCACGCAATCAACTCAAAATTGATATTAAGTTTCCTCATCCCTCAAAGCAGTCACTATAACTGATGTATTGTGTATTCCAAATGCATACGTTATTATTAAACCACGAGTTGGGCAATTCCTGACATTCGCTAAACAATTATATTACAGTAATATTTCGGGAATTTCTTCAAAATACTAACTCTTACGTTATTGGATTCATAATAATTTTTTTTTAGAAAGTTATACCTGATATAATTTTTACTTTAAGACAGAATCAAATAACAATTCTTAACAATTATATCGAGAAAAATATAATTACTCATAATTTAAAGTAGTTAAGTAAGCAGGTCTCAAAAATATCGCCTACAAGATAAAATTAAATAGATCATTTACTTTTTAACTATATCTTTATGTGGATGCTGACCTTGTTAAAGTGTTAGTAAACTAAAGAAACTCGTGTTCTTTCAAAGATCAGTGTAGGGATAGTTTCGAAGGACGTCTGCTGAATAATCAACCGCGAAAAGCACAATGGGTTAATACCGCGCCCAGTTTTTCCCAATCTTTATCTTTCAAAGCGTCACCACTTTTCTGAAATGAACATAAACAATAAGTTATAACACACAGGCAGCTGTTTTTCTTGCTTTATTTGAGGATATAAAAACCTGAGAGATTTCACTTTTCGTATCAGTGTAACTTAACACAGCTCAAACAAACTTCCAAAATGTTCGCTAAAGTAAGTTGTTTTCCTTTCTTGAATATTTTTTTATTAATTTTTAAATCAATATCAGCAACAAATAAATTCAAATATGGTTGTTCAAAAAATAATTGCTTGAGAGGGTATATTTTTGTTATTTCATTTAAAATTGTATCTTTTATTGTAATTCCTAATTCAATTTATTCAAATAAAAATCCATTAAAAGAAAATTCATTTTCCATGGAAATTAATTTCCACGGAATTTCAGAACTTTAATATTTTGAGGTAACTGAAATTTTCTGAAAAATTTCAGATTTCTAAGCAAATGGATAATAAGTAAATTCTTTTTTAAATTTATAAATTAAATTATTTTAAAAATTAAAAAATAAGATAAATTAATAATTTAAAAATAAGATTTGATAGCTTACTTTAGAAATTTTTGTCCTTGCAATTAAACAAATGATTTAATGAGATTGATGTATATATGCTAAAGTAAGAATTAAATAAAAAATATTAAATGTTAATGATTCTTTTACTAACCTACTATTTCATTATCATATTGTTATTAATTAATTATATTATTAATTAATTTTAATTACAATTAACTTATGTTACTTTTAAATTGTTGAATTATTTTAAATACTGATAATTATTTGTGCTTTTAAATTATTAAATTACTTTTTATAATTATTAATTAATTAATTACGGTATAACTTATTTTAAGCATTAATTGTTTATCATAAATTATTGCTATTAATTAATGTAATGAATTATTTATTAATTATTATAATTACTGATAATTAATGGTGCTTTTGAATTATTAATTATTATTTTCTTTATAATTAAATTATTAATTAACATTACTCTTTTTATTTCAGATCGCTTTCTTCTGCGCTGCTCTCGTAGCTGCCAGTGCTTATGCACCCCTCGTCAACACCGGAGTCAGTGCTGTCTCTAACCAACAAGATGTAAGTGGACCATATTTTTATATTTTAAGTTTTTTTTTTTAATATTATAAAAACTGAAGTATTTTGTTTAAAAGGTTAAAAAAAAAAAAAAAAAAATGAAAAACCATAGGTTTAATTGAAGAATAAAAGTTTAAAAAAAAAATGGCTAACAATAAGAAAAAAAAAAGATGGGCTTTGCTTATTTGATTATTAGATTTAAAATTAAACAAAGAATTTCTTAACACAAAAAAATGGCATTTAACAAAAAAATATATAAACCAAAAAGCGATTTATAATTTTAAACTGACCGAAACTTTTCTTGGCAGAAAGAGTTATATTTAATACATACATAATATGTTTTATATAATCTCTTATAATCAATGATAATTATTTCTATTTAAAATCATATTGAACTGAGCATGAAAATGAAATGAATAGAAATTAGCATTTTTTTTTCGATACAATTCATTTAATACTAATTAATAAAAAATTAATAAAATTTTTATACTATATTGTCTGACAGATTGTACATGTATAGATTAAATATGTTGAAATAATAAGTTATCAACATTACATTGCGTATATAAAATTATTAAAGATGATATAAAAGAAATTAAAGATTATTTACAACACTATCATTGCCGCAATTGAGATGATTTCATAGAATTAAAATATAATATCAAAATATTAAAAAACACCAGGTTTAAAATGTACAAATATTGTAATTGGAAGATCAATTAGTTTAGTTTTCATTAAATATTAGTGAAATAAAGGGTTTTCATAATTTTCAGGCTTATGGCAACTACGCTTACCGATATGACATCAAGGATGCCGCAACTGGTTCCATCAACTCCAAAGCTGAGGTAGGAAAGGTCGGAGCCGTCGCTGTCGCCGCCCCAGCAGTAGCTTATGGTGCCTATGCCGCCCCAGCTGTAGCTGCCTATGCTGCCCCAGCCGTAGCTGCCTATGCCGCCCCAGCTATAGCTTCTTACGCCGCCCCAGCTTTGGCTGCCCGAGTGGCTTACGGAGGTATTGCCGCACCCCTCCTTGCTGGCCGTGTGGCTTATGGAGGATACGGCGCCCCTGTGGCTTATGGAGGTGTTCTCGGACACGGAGCTGCCCTCGGTCTGGGATATGGAGCTGGCATTTACGGTGCTGGACTCGGAAAGGCTATCTACTAAGATGTGACATACGCGTTGAAATGTATATCTTCTTTTACTGCTACGAATAATGTATCATGTTAAATTATTTATTGTGTTACTGTGAATGAATAAATTTTTTTTTTGTCAAGCAATTTCTTTGTTGTTTTCATATTTTCCATGTTCACCGAATATAAGTTAAACCACTCTAATTAATGATAAATAATTGTATATGGGAATATATATGATATTAATTTAGTAGAACTTTAAAATTACAACAATAACAAAATAAAGACTATTATTTTAATTACGGTCAAAAGAGACCGAAATTTAAATGCAAATATATTGAAATGTAAAGTAATAAGTAATTATTTTTAAGAGCCATTACATGTAAGATAATGAATTAGGGACACATTTAATTTTTGACGAGAACATAAAGTATTTTATATGCATTTTCATACAGCAAATATAAAAATTCATAATATTAAACAGTCAGATTTTAGTTTTGATTAGATAAAATACTGAACATTTTCTTGCTTTTAATTTTTTCCTATATTCTTTGCAAGTTCTTGTATTTATCTGCATCTTCATGGTCGTTTTTGTCTTTTTTAAATTTCCTTTTGGGCACATTTTGAAATTTTTAAAGAAAATTTATAAAAGATAAAATTGATAAATAAATAAATTATAAAGATTTAATTAAATATTAAATAAAGTGAATAAATAAAATAACAGTCTTTAATTACTAGCATATATTTTTAAATTTTAAGTTATGGTGTAAATACAAATTATCTACTAAGAAAACGAATCAAAGCATACAAAATGTGAACAAAATATTCCGGAAAAAACATGAAATTATTAAAATTTGAATGTATTTGAAATTACAAAATAAATTATTACTTATTTTAAATATGTACTTAATATTTTCATGACATTGTTTTGGACATTATTTCTACTGAATTTTATGACATGTTAAAATAACATTAAAAGGACAATTTATTCATATTATAAGTCTAAATATTTCTATATTTACTTCCGTAGTTTTGTTTTTCAAAGAATCAGCAATAGGATAAGATTCAACTTGACATTTATTTTCAGAAGAGCTTTTCCAAATTATTAACAGTGGTATTCTGTTGCACTTAAATTGCATTGTAGCTAACCTAACTGCTTCTTTCTGCAACTCTTCGTTTTCCTTTCGATGCATCAAGAACTGGGCAATTATAACTCAATCTTTATTTGAACTCTCTTTTTTTATCTTACTTTTACAATGAGCAGATATTCAACTGAAATGAAACAATTGAATTCTATCAGCGGATGAAATTAGAAAATAGTTATTATTGTAATAATTACAAAAAAAAAAAAAAAAAAAAAAAAAATGAAATATGTGTCAAAACAAATGGAAAGTGTCATGAAACTATAATTTTGATTAAATCAATATTATCAATAATCAATATCCTTAAATCAATTTATAACATAACTGTAGTTTAAATAATTTCTATTGTGTTTAATCCTCAGTGTCTTGCAGTGTCAGATGCACAACTCATGAGTAATCTACTCATGGATTTAGGAAAAAAGGCAGCTTCTATTGTGATGGAGCACCCGTACATAAAAGTCTGACTTGGCTGTGTATCGCTGCAGAAGGTAGTGCCTTCAGGGAGGACTTTTAGGTGGAACTACCCCATATTTGCATATCATATGGGAGAAAAACGAGAAAACTCCCTCCAGGTAATCCGACTGACGAGGTAAGATGCTGCTCATCCCCCACACGTCTTTGGAAACAGTGTCTATAAAAATAACACCACCGGATTGAATCACTGCCGTAACGCTCACTAGCGGCGCACGTTGCCACTGAGCCGCGAGTCGGGCATAGTTTCTATAGTTATTGGACATTACTATGGGACAGATGGAGTATATTTTAAAACATAATTTTATGTATAGATTCATTAAAGATCACAATTTATTTCACAATATCTTTCTGTTAGTTTACTTAAAGCCGATAGATTTCCAGATAGGGGGATGATAGTGATTGTTACTGACTTTAAGTTCACCACCTGGCTTTCGGACTCTTTTTCCCGAAATCAAATGAAGAACGTTAGGGCGTACAAATTTATCTTGTTCGTCTTTAGCATGGACACTTTTAAGTTTGGCTTTACCTTGCACAATTCACTATCTACCAGGTTATTCAGAGGTTAATTATCTGATTGTAAATTTTCTTCATTGTAACGAAAAATGTTGAATAATAACTCTTAACTTTTAGAATATAAATCTACAAAATGTGTATTTCTTAGATACTAGTCGCTGGATCATTATGCTTTTAAGGGAAAATAGCCAGCTACTCTATAGTCATACTGCGCCACCACAATTTATAACGAAAGTGACATCTGGATTGTTCACAATCTTTTCTCATCCTCTTCGAACTTTAAAGGAAAGACTATTTTGCCTACAGATTTGTTGTGCCCATTCTCGGCATACACACATGAATATCCCAATGCCTATCATTAATCGTGCTTTGAACATGGATGCCTTAGTTCGATAATCTAACTTCAGTCCATTCTGGCCCTGTGACAGTATGGATTTAATTTTTATTGTTGTTTCTGTGGTTTTTTGTTGTTGTTGTTTTGTTGCTGCTGTTGTGTTTGATTGATGGACAAACAATTTTAATTTTCATAGAAATGAAGATAAGCAACTTATTTTTGAAAAATTTATCTATCAGGTTTAATACTGTAATATACCGCAAATACTTTTATTCCGGCCCATCTCATTGTTGATAAAATTATTGGAAATATAATTGATAATATTTTCAAAATTTCAGATTTCATCGGAGGATTAAATCAGATAATATGATACAGCTTTAAATTCATAAAAAAAAAAGAAATTATTTAAATATTATAAAAATATTTCATTAAATGCTTTCCATTTTATTGCTGTTTATCAGATAAGATCCTTTGTCAATAACGTGCTTATCTGGTTTCAAGATCCCTAACTACTTAATTTTTCAATCAATATTTGTGACACAGCCTTTTTCGGCATAATAAAATGTATAAAAATAATTTGACTATTCAGTTTGGGTTTTGACTACTACGAATACTAAAACGTTTATTATATTAATGCAATATCAAACATCAAATATTTTATTTACGTTCAATTATATATTTTATAGTATAGTGACCATAGCATGAACACAACGTTTTATACATAGTCAGTTAGAAGCCTGAAGGAAAGCTCAAAATTACAAGAAAAGGCCTATAGTGGTTAACAAAGAATATACGAAAAACTAGCGATGTATTTTTTTTTTTTTCAATGGCAATATACAAGAAGAATAAAAATAGTAATAAAAACAAAAATAACATGGGAAAAAAATGCAAAAATAAATGTCCAGAAAATGCACAGATGACCGAAGTTTGTCTCAATAAACGCCAGTAAAGCGCTGTCTCCGAGTCGCCGTCAAACCGCTCATCGTTGGAGGTGGTCTCTGATTGGGTCAGAACCACATAGGGGCAGCCAGGATTCGAAAATATTTTAATGCGATGGAGGTGTTCTGCTAATGTCCAGTCAGAAGTCGGAACTGGGCGACAGCATGCCGTCGCGGATTGCTGAAAGATCTTCAGCTCTCCAACGCTTTGACTTGATCTCATCATGAATTTGTAGCTTGTGTAGTCATTATTTGTTTGATATAAAGTTTTATAGAATGGAGGGACAGTGACGAGGATCTCGTTTGAAGTAGTTTTTAGCCTCTTTTTGCTAGACAATCTGCTTGTTCGTTCCCAAAAAATGCCACAGTGGCCAGGTATCCACTGAAGTACCACCCGTTTCATTTTTTGAAGTCAGTTCAAATGTATAGGAATATAGAAATATAGCCGATTTGTTCAATAAAATAAATTAAGAAATTGTTTTGAAGAAGCAAAAATATTCGAATGGAAACTTAACTAAAATTCTTACTAGAGAAGAAATTAGAAATGCAAGGGGATTATAGCCGACATATAGACAAATCCCATCAATATGCACTTATTCCCAACGACTGAACGGAACTTTGGGAACGTTTCAGTGGAATTGTTCAAATACTTTCACTCGCATTATTTGATCATACGAACTTTCGTATAATTATTGAATATGTACGTCTACACGGCACTGATACTCACGTAGAAACGCTGTCTTTTCTCTTATGAATAAAATATGGGCGAGCGAAATGACACAACTGAAAGTCTTAGTTCTTAAAACAATGTTGTTGTTGTTGTTTCTAATTCCCCTGGTGCAGGAAAGTCTACATCAGGTCAAGAAGACCCTGTCGCAGGTGACTGGACCATGGCTAAAGGTAATATGCACTTAGCGATGAACCACGAGGGTTGAAGAGGAACCACGATGTTGACTTAACCTCAAGGAACGGTCTACGATCATACTAGACCGAGACCTACGGTTTAAATTGGATTCCGAACCACTGCAAATTTCCAAGCACTTTGGGACTGAAACAAGAGACCTGTGGCACCGTGCGTCAGAAAGCTAGACACACGGCCATTCAGGCCCCTAAAGCAATGCGAAACACCATAATACATTTTAAGAAATACTACTAAGAATTTATTCTACTTTGAAACCAACACCACACATTCCTGTATAGATATTCATGTCAGATGATTATGCTCTTTTTATTTATAATTAAAAATTCTGTAGAAATATACGTTTATTGAATGCACATACTTCTTCATATGAATGCACATACTTCTTCCTATGAATGCACATACTTTTTCATATGAATGCACATACTTTCATATGAATGCACATACTTCTTCATATGAATGCACATACTTCTTCATTAGCGCAATAGCTCCATGGTGGCTCAAGATCGCCTGCCTACTGGTAGATTTCGAGACAAGAGATATTTTCCTTTTTCGGAATAGGGTTTTCATTCCGAATATCGGATGAAAACATGTTCCACGCACCCATGTTCCCTTATGTATGCCACGAACAATGCTGAGAGAACATTGCTTTCTAAAGTCTAAGAATTCCATGAGTAATTTCCTTCTTTCGAACGAAACTCCTAATCATTATCGAGTTTAAAGAATTTGGAAACAAAATGAGTTATTGGTGTTTCTGTTTTGCTCGTGTTGAATATATTTGATTCTAAGCTTCAATTTATAAATTAAGTTTAAAACCAAATGTATTTTAGAATCTTGATTTTATTTTTGTTTTACAAAAGAAATTTAAGTATAAACAAGATAACTTCATTTTTTTCCTGTTATGTTTTATTCAGTTTTCAAAATTTTAATCAAAGTTAGTATATATTCAGCATTTTACAATATTATTAAGTTTTGCTTTGATTTTAAAATAATATTATTGAAATGTCAGATTTACAATTTAGAATAGTCTTAAATCAATAATCAATTAGTTAAATCAATAATGCACTGTCTACCTTTGAATAATCAAAACAATTCACAATATTTTTTACAAAATTTATATTTGAAAAGGTAATGTCTTAACTGTTTAAATAGATATCAAAATTTAATTTCTAAACTTTTTTATTGTTTGTTTTACAAATTAAAATAATTAATAAATTTTAATTTATTACATGATGATGCTTGCATTTTATTTCATCTCTCAATGTTTCAAATTTTCTCAAATAATGAAGATATATTAAAACTAATCCCAAACATAGTTTTTAGGAAATTCTATTGTAATTTCCATATAAAAATAACGATGTAAAACAATGTAAACATCTGCATTTTTTAATTCTGTAAAATCCCCGAGAAACACAAGACTCCAAAAAAAATAACTTAAAACAATTAATTAAGAGGTTCTGCTAAAATATTATTAGTAACTAGTGACACAAAAATAATTCATATGTGTAGTTTTTAATTTCTAAAAATGTATAAAGCAATAAAAATACGCGCAGTTTTTTTTACTGTTTCTATAAATTACTTGTTTCTAAATATTTTATTTATTCTCAAAATCAGCTGCATTTTTAACACATACATTAAAATAAGGTTATAATAACTTATGAATATATATATGAATAAAAAAGACATTCTTAAAAAAAGACATAATAATAATTAAAAGAAACAGTATTGAAAACATTTTAAGGAAATAGTAATGTAACTATTAAATCAATAATTAAATCCCTACTTCCATTCGTCTGAAACTGGATCGTTGTCCTTCTAAGCATGTTAATGAACCAAGAAAAATACATATGCATCACAGCTACGAAGGTTTCCAAGGACATCCCTTTAATTATTAGCAAAACCGAACAGCATCGATCACACGATGGATTATCAATGTTAAACTGTTTCTAAAACACGTTAAGTTTAATAGTAAAAACAAAATTAACCAACATAAACCACATATTTTAAATGCCAAATTATTTTTCTTGTGTAATTTTGCAGTATATATAGAGAGAA
Organism: Caerostris extrusa; assembly: GCA_021605095.1. Taxonomy (NCBI): domain Eukaryota; kingdom Metazoa; phylum Arthropoda; class Arachnida; order Araneae; family Araneidae; genus Caerostris; species Caerostris extrusa. Next base: position 45,773 of record BPLR01011708.1, on the reverse strand, counting down.
TTTTCCGTTCCCAATTCAGTATAATCCAATTCGATTAGATTGTTCTAACTCTCATCATGATCGCTCAGGTAAGTTGGTTTCATTCTTGTTAGATTTATCTTTTTAATTAACGTAGGAAGTTTACTTTTATCCTTTGTTTATTAGAATAAAAATGAATCTTCTATTCTATCATTCTATTTGATAGAGTACAAGAAACTTATTTTTAAATAAATCTAAATTTAACATTTAAAAATTATAGAAGTTATTTACCTAAGTGTAAGAAAACTTAATTTTAAATATAGAATCAAATTAAATGAAAATTGCAGTAACTTTTATAATGTTTTATGAAAGTATTTCTTTAATGTTTGATTTCTTCTCAGTAAAATTTAATATTGTATTCACTTAATTTAGTTACAAAACTTTAAAAAATATTTTTTGTTATTTTCAAATCTAAAAATAACCAACCAAATTTTAATTGAAAATATAAATGATTTTCTTTTTGTAGATTGCTTTCTTCTGCGCTGCTCTTGTATCTGCCAGTGCTTATGCACCTCTCGTCAACACCGGAGTCAGCACCTCATCCAGACAACAAGATGTGAGTTCACATTACTTTTCTTTTCATTCTTTTTAGTCATAGAAAATTGAGCGAAAGGCCAAAAAAAATGGAAAGATTTTTTTTTTTCAAATTTGATTTAATAATAAGATGAATAATCAAATTACATTTATTTTGTATAAAAGTTATATTTCATTCCTTCTGGTAGCATTTTGAAATTATTTATGTTGCCTATTAAAAAGTAGTCGAAATTATATATAATATATTATTTTAATTTTTTATATTATGGCTTTAAATTTAATATTGTAAATCACTCAAATAGTTCAAATAAATGTAATAGATAGAAATCGATTTATTTTATTAAATAGAAAATTATGCTTTAACATTTCATTTTGATCATTAAATCAAGATATCTTAAAATTAGTATATTGAGAACTAATCGATCATTGCTTTAAGAGACAACAGCTTAATCATGTAATATTTATTCAAAAGTCATTTCCTCAATGCATATGTATCGCTTTGTATTAACTTATGGTCTTTATAAAATTCCAGGCTTTCGGTAACTACGCCTCGGTTATGGCATTAAGGACGGACTCGGTGGCACCAACTCCAGATCCGAAGTAGGAGACGGTTACGGAAACAAGAAGGGATCCTACACCATTGCCGACATCGACGGTAGGGCCCGACGAGTGGACTACGTCGCTGATGGACACGGATTCCGTGCCACCGTCAAGACCAACGAACCGGAACCGCCGCCAGCGCCCCAGCAGCAGCCCTCATCCCTCATCGCCAGCCCCTACGCCGGACCCGTCGCCCCAGTCGTCAACCACATCGCCCCAGCTGCTCCAGCTGTTGCCGTCGCCGCCCCAGTAGTTTATGGTGCTGGTGCCCTCGGTCTCGGACATGGAGCTGGGTTTGGGACATGGAGCCGCCCTTGGTTTGGGATATGGAGCTGGTGCCCCGGTCTTGGACATGGAGCCGCCCTTGGTTTGGGATACGGAGCAGGCATCTATGGTGCTGGACTTGGCAAGGTTATCCTGTAATATGTGACCTGATACATTTAAAAATAATTGTTCTGTAACAAATTTGGATATGGCTAATTATTTATTGTAAGAACTTCTTATAGCTGATGTGATAAATAAATTTTGGCATTTTTACAATTTAGTTCATTTTTTCAATGTTTCTTATGAAAATTTACAGTACACTTTGAACTACTTTCTTATTAAAACAAGAAAAAAATATAATTGATAAAAATAGGAAAAAATTATCGGATATAAAATAAATTTCTTATGTTATTTATTGATATTGCTAAAAATACATAATTCATTATTTTCGTACTTATTAATTTATTTGTACTATTCGGATCCAGTTTTAGTACACTACTTAAATTATATCTTTAAGTCCTGTAATTTAACAAAGAATTGAGAGTAAATATAAAAAAATATGCGAAGAGAAATCTTACTCCCTTCGAGCTAAAAATAACTTAATTAAATTTCATAATAAATAAATAACTAAATAATGATAATTTTTTATTGTCAATAATTAGAAGATAAACCTATAGATAAAATAATGTTATATGTAAGTAGTATATAATTATTTTACTACCATGATATTTGATTGTCAAAAGGAATTTAATCATTAAAAGATTATTAAATCATATATTATTAATTAGTATAATTCCATTTACATTAATTATAGTAATATTTAAATTAAGTAATGATTTATTTGTCCAAGCGAAAAGTAATATTTTGTTTGTAATTTTTGATGTATACTATTGGTAAATTCATCATTCTACAGCTCTACTACTTTGTTTTAATGCTTACTTTAAAATCATAGGACATTGAATCTCCTTTATATATTCTTTGAAACTGATGTACTGAATTAAAAAATTTTTTTATTCAATAATGTGAAGATATTCATCGCATCATTCTGTCGCATATATTTATAAATATTTAGGAAATATCAGTAAAAATTTTGATTAGGAAATTTCTATTTTGATTTGAAATTTCTATTTTTGATTGAAATTTCTGTTCTTCAGTATTCTTCTTCTGTAGACAGAGTAACAATATTCTTAGAAGGTTCATTTTTACAAACAAAATTTGAACTGATCTGTAAAATAAGTGCAGACTTTCATTGACTTGCCTTTTCACATGTGTTTGTGTGTATAATAAACGTTTCGCTTCGGTGTGAAATTATGTGTGGTTTAGTGTGCATCCATTTATTGGGGATTTAAAATATTGCTGATCAAAATAGAGGTAAGGATTAATCCATTAATAGCAACACACCAGGTTGATACTTCTGAATTTGGACAATGTTTAATGCTATTGGTATCGCAATTACATAATATATTTCGTTCGTAAATTTTCATTTATAAAACAAATGTTACTTACGATTGACTCAATATTTAATTTTATAATTTATAGCCTTAACTTCCAAAAGGGTGCTCAATAATTTTTTTTTCTGAAAAGTGGCCCTTAGTAAGATTAAGAACTAAGTTTAATCATACATGTTTCCGGCTAACGTCCACGGCTTAGATATGTGGAATAAGCTTATTGATATGCATAAAAAAATGTAAAGAAAACATATGTCTTGCACGTTTCTCCTTTGGCTACGACTCGACAATTTGATTATTTTTATTTTTTTCTTTGGCATAGGTTGTTTTTATTTCTTAAACTTATCAAAAAATCCATAGAATTTTAAACGAAGCCATGCAATACTGGCTCATATTTGGATCACAATAAACAGAAAAGCTATTTTATGACCTTCTGGTGGTTTTGCATAACTTCCTCCACCCAGATAGATATCAAATGGATCGCAATGAAACTTGTAATTTCTTACGATACTCTACTTCTAATCAAAGAAAAAAAAAATCATCTTGTTACGTCGAGTCGATATGTTTAACTTTCTGATGACCTTCCCGTAGGTTATTCACTCGAGAGAGTAAAAGACTAAAAAGCGAGACCGTTTTCACTCGAATAAATTACACATTCTATTCTTTCCTTTTTGCTATGAAGGTCTTTATTTTGACTTTATAATTCAACTTTTGTGGAACGACCAGTTAATCAAAACTAATGCTCCATTATTATTCACTTTAAAATGGGCCACAGAGGTGTAAAAGGATTATGCAAAAGCAGAAAAATGTTGAAATGCATTTAAAATATTTTAGCTTATTTGGATAGAAAGCTAATATTTTGTTTAATAATAGTAAATTTATCATTCATATATGAAGGAATTCATTATTTACGAAGTTTAATATGAAATGAACAGGTTAATTAGTAATCATAAAAAAGGTAGAAAACTGGAGTTATTATTACGGAAATATATCCTTTGAACTCTGCAATTCTATTGGCTAACACTAGACAATGGAAAATGAACAGTTATGCCGACGATATAATGCACGAAATTTACCCAGAGAATTTAAAATTTAAGAAAGAAAAGAAATCTATTTTATATAAATTTGAGGTTTATAATCTAGACTTAAAATATCGATAACATATTTCTCTACTGTGAAAAAGATGTCATTATATAATTATATTCGGTCTTTTATAAGGAATATGCACAAAAATTTACATTATATATATGTATATATATATCTTCCGTAATTAAATATTTCCGTTAATCTGTAATATTTTTACGTCAAACTTTTACTCTTCTGTCAGAGGTTGTATGATCAAAATTTATTCAAGAAATCCAATATAGGTTTCCAAGAAAGAAACGAAATCTATTTTGTATATATTTCAGATTTATAATCAAACTTTAATATGACTGTGAAAAATAAAAATCGATAATGCATGGCAAAAACTGGGAAAAAGAGATTTCATTATATAATTACATTCAGACTGTTTTAAGGGATTCACACTGAAGTACACAATGGGCATTTGTATATATATATATATAGTAATGTTTAATATAATTTTAGTGAATTTAAATAAAAATATTTTTATGCAATATATAATTATGAATAAAATTTTCATAAAATTTTTCTACAAAGTTTACTAAAACAATAAATTTTAATGAAATGTAATACATTTCTAGATATTATCTGTACATCTATTTATCCATTTTTTCTCTCTCTCTCTCTCTCCATATATATATATATATATATATATATATATATATATATATATATATATATATATATATATATATATATATATATATATATATATATATATATATATAAAATAAAAATATATATATATATATATATGTATATAGATATATATATATATATATATATATATATATATATATATATATATATATATATATATATATATGTATGTATATATGTATATGTATATATGATTTCTCTATATTGCTTTTGCTTCTCAGATTTTGGATAATAAAGATATCTTAAATCTAAATTTTTATCTGGCGTTGCCAGGAACAAAATAAATTAAAAGTTGTTTGTTTTGGAAATGTTCATTAATAAAATAATTAAAATTATTAATTTTTAATGAAAAGTGTTAAGGAACTAAGATAAAACCCAACAGCGATAATATCAATAAAGTACATGCCAATAATATATGACAACGTCTAAACAAACAGCATTTCTACCTTAAGCAAACATTATTACTTAAACAACACTCTTAGTAAACATTAACTAATTTTAATTCATGAAAAATTAATTAAAACTTTATATTACTATAAAAAAATATAATGCGTTGCTGATGTTAGTAAACTGAATAAAAAAACAGTATCTTGTGAAACATCTTAATTTACTGTTTTTTATTCAGTTTACAACTATCAGCAACGCATTATTTTTTTTATAGTAATATAAAGTTTTAATTAATTTTTCATGTATGTCAAATTCTAAAAAAGTGAACAAAAAATGTTATAGTATTACTGTTCATCTTACTTTAAATCGTTTTACATTGTTATAATTACGAAAAATATTTGAACTAATATTATTATAAGTGTATGTTTGATTGCAAAGCCAGATTAAGAAATAATTGCTTTTTTAAAAAAAAAATTAAACCTCTTAAAAATTATAACATTTCGAAGGGGATTCTTTTGTCTTATTTTTATAAGCTATACACAGCTGCATTTTTGGCATATATATGACAAATTTTTGTATAGGCTGGAATTAATGAAGAATTATGCAAAATACTGACAAAATCTCTTTGATTTTAAATACCAGCATTTAAATAATTTACAAATGATATTTAACTTATAAAAAAGAAGTTACTGTATGTATGCTTTAATTTTGTTGGCACATGTTCTTAAATTAAACCTTTTCTTTTTAATTGTAAATGAAAATTTCTACTAACATAAAATATTACCTCTTAAAAATTCTAGTTTTTGATGGGTACATTCTTATTTTATATTTAATATGATATCACATCAGCACTTTTTGGCACATTTTCCCCAGATTTTTGCGTAAGCTAGAATTAATGTAGAATTATGAAAAAAATACTTATAAGCACTTTTGATTTTAAATGCCAGCATTTAAATAATTTACAAATGGCATTTAACATAGAATTCTCTACTGCTTGTAAAATATTTCAGTTACTATGTATGTTTTAATTGTATTCACATTTTCTTAAATTTCAATATTGATTTTAAATTGTAAATCATAACTATTTTTTAAAATTTCTAAATGAAAATTTTTAATTCTCTTATGTTTCACATTTCTTAAACTCACATTATGATATAAAATTTCTGCTCAACTGTTAACATACATATTCCAATTATCAGTTTATTATGTTGTTTTTAGAAATAGTTTTATTAATATTATGAATGTTTCTTGCCAGTTGATACAATTTTACTTATTCATTAAATTTTTTTACAATTGATTGATTGACCTTGATGATTTGGCAATTTTCGTAACATTTGATTTAAACATGATAAACTTATAAGGTTATAGCTTCTAATCAATACATGTTTCTGTGACTTATTCATGTGGTATACAAAAAAAAATTTCAAATAAATTGCAAAAAATAATTTATTTCACGAACATTTAAAAGGTTTCAAGCACAATACAGATTAATTAATAAATAGCCTTTCCAAGACCGAGTCCGAGTCCAAGGGGAGCTGCGATGCCGACCTTTCCAACTCCGAGACCGTAGGGGGCTCCGAGAAGACCGTTTCCGATGGTGAGGGGTGCGGCGATTCCATGTCCGGCAACGAGTCCGTTGGCGAGGATTCCGTTTCCAGCGATGACTCCGTTGGCGAGAACTCCGTTACCGTACAGTCCGTTGGCGATAAGACCGTTTCCAGCGTAGAGTCCGTTGGCGAGAGCAATGGGAGCGGCGGCGCCAATGGCGGCTGCTGGGGCAACGTGGTTGATGGCGGTCCTCTGGGAAGATACGGTGGCAATAGCAGGGGCGGTGGCGATCAGTCCCTTGCCGAGGCCAAGGGGTCCGGCAGCCAGGACTGGGGCGCCAAGACCATAGGTTCCAACGAGGGAAGCATGGGCAGCTGCGAGAGCAGCGCAGAAGATGACGACCTAAGTTGAAAAAAGATGGCATTACTTTATGAATTTTTAGTTTTTATTTCTCAATGATGTGTTATTACTTTATGATAAGGGAGTTCTGCGCATTATGGTTCCACTTCCTTAGCTGGCATTTTTTTTTTAAATCCATTTCTAAACAAATAAAATAGTTTTGGCATTATTTTTGTCACTGTCCTTTGGCAATTATGTTATGTTTGGAAAAGAGATTTGGCGAAATCGGAACCCTAAACTGCAGAATCAACCATGGATCATATTTATACTTCTCGAAGAGATTAATATACTTAAGAGATGATTTGATGTAATACAAATTATTTTGATATTATTATTAATACAAATATTATAGGAATAAATTATAACTATTACAATTATTATGAATATTAATTAATTATAGTAATTAAGATAGATAGTAAGATGTGAAAAGATGCAGTTAATTTTCTCATAAAGTTTTTATTACAAAGACAAATGCTTACAGAATTTTTCTTGGATTGGATTCTACAAATGAATTGTTAAAAGTATATAGAATACATTTATAGAAACATTTTATTTCGTGTTGGTATTTCGCATTTTATTATTTTATATTTGGTTTAAAATTTATGTTTGTAAGAACATGGTTTGAATATCAAATTTTTTAATACTTTTTCTATTTAACTTAGAAAATAATTTACATTTACATTTTAGATCATTTTAGTTCATATTTATATCTTTTTTTGTATAATATTATAAAAATATTTTTATAAAAATGTAATAAAACGCCAATTATAATTTGTATATATAATAAATTAAAATTTCTGATAGTTATTTATTTGTTTAATAGGAGGCTTAGGTTCTTTTATTATACACATTGATCAGGCAAACGATGGGAATAGGAAAATGATATTGTCTAAAAGAACTTTTAGGGATAACTGTACCCTTTTGCAAATTTTTAATACTAATATTCTTAAAAATTTTTCTATGGATAGTTTTTCTTCCTACGCTTTTCTACTGGTAGTTTTATATTTATATTGGTACAAAAATGTAAAAAATAATAATAATAATAATAATAATTTTTCTCGACATAACAGATAAGTAATACTATAATTAATCATAAATTAAATACATTTCATGCAAGATGAAAATTATTGAAAATAAATATTAAACAGAATTTTGAAATAACTAAAATTATTTGGAAAACAATTAGGCAATGCAAAATAAATGAAATGAAATGAGATGGAAAATAGTCAAAAATTTCATAGAATTATACAAATAATACTAAAAATACATTGAATATTACTTTTTTATTAAATTTTTTTAATTATGAAAATGCATCTACGTGATTAAATCAATCGTTTATGCATTATAAAAATAGATTATTATATCACTTACCTTAGCGAACATGATGACTTTTAGGATATCTTTAGCTGTAGATGCTAGTGAAGAAATCGTGGAAGAAAATCGTTTATATAGTAATCCAGAAAGTTAAAAAAATTATTTTTGTGACGTATGACGTCAAGAAAACAAAAGAAGTTTAAGTTTGATAAAATTTGGGCGTGTTTAAAAATAAAATAATAATGATAGCTTTCTACGAAACTGATACCTCCACCCAAACTCTGCAAACCAGATGACATTGTAACTATTTTATTTCATTTCCTGGACTTGATTAAGATATTAATATACGGTATTTGTCAAAATTGAGTTATTTGATAACATTTTCAAGGTTTTGTGCTTATGGAAAACTAGTATTTGTAAAAAATTATAAAAATACAATTTATAAAAATGTTATTTTTTTATTATTTGATATATTTACTGATGATGAGTTTCTTTAAGATAGTTAACATTTTTTTTTATCTGTTTATATTTTTGTAAAAGAAATAATCTCATCAGTATAATAATTTCAAATCTTTAGGTTTTTTATAAACTTGAGAAAACTGCAAAATTTCGGAAATTATATAAATATTGTTCTATGAATGTTTATATTTGTTACGAATGTTTATAATTCTTACGCTTCTAATTTTACCATATTGTATGTGTAATTATTTATTTTTTTTCAGCCATCAATTACTGTTATTTCTTTTGATAATTTTTATTAGTAACATATTGTGTCATGAAATATTTATGCGCCAGCCTATTTGTTCCTATAATGTACTATCAGTACTGTTTAAATTTTTGTGCTCTGAAAATTATGTGAAGAAAATTTTATGTCTCGCACATACTAAACATGCCAAAGACTTTCATTTCTTATATATTACCCAAATTGATTAATATAATTTATTCTGTAATATCTCTAGGTGATAGTATTTTCATTACTATAAGTGCTCTTGCTATTATATATTTTATTGATATATAAAAAACAACTACAAATTTTTGATGCAAGGACCTAAAACACTGTAAAAGCAATTCGTTACTTTTTCAAAACAAAATGTTTAATCAAATTAAAAATTTTTAAGTTTTTAATTTTCGAAAATCGACGTCAAATTTCTTTAGGAAATCAAATTTCGAATTCGTCAAAATGAAAATTTCAATATTTCATTAATACTAAAATGAAATTTAAAAAAAGGTGTCTAAAATTTTACTTTTTTATTCAAAATTAACAAATATCAGCATTCAATTGACTATGCAAATTAATTTAAACGCAAGGGAAATTATTTTTATTATTGTAATTTGAAATTCTTTTATGATATATATATATATAATATATATATATGTATGTTAGTGATTGCTAACTTAATTTTTTTTTTTAAATTTAATTTAAAGTTTTTCTGATAGATCATATAAATTCGGATAAAATGAACATAATCAAAAATGTATAGGAATTACACTCATATATTTTGACATATCATTGAACGCTGTAGTATAGGCTCATTTGTTGTTGCTGTTTTCTAAGATGTTTGTATCTGCGGTCTCTCTAAAAATTGTGACCAGAGTTGTTGTGTTTGTTTTGTTTTGAATATCCTGAAGTATCCTTGGTTAGGAAACTCATTGCGCTATGTAGACCGCCATATGTACACAGATTGTGACTGAATCTTCTGCACCGTAAAACAAAATACTGAATGAATACTCCCCACAATGAATAAACAACTTCGAGGAGATAAATTTTTCCTCCTCCACATTAACGGAAGGACTTACCTGCTCACGAATTTATCTTGAACAAGCCCCTCATAGAAGCTTGCAGTTCGACTTTACTTGTCGAGTTTCGTAAACCAACTTGATATCCACCATATCACAACAGAAAAAGAAGAGAGAGAAAAATTTGATGAACTTTGTATTGAACTTTGAACTTGTAACTCTTTGGATCCTGTCAAAATTTGCATAAGTATGTTTATCAATGGTTGTGTTTGGTTACTAATAAATGAAACAGCTTCACTATTATTTAAAAATAATTATGACAGTATGTAGGGATTAATTAATTATTTTTTACATTGGTGAGCCTCGTGTACCACTTATATGCCACAAAAAATAAAACAATGAAAGTAGGACTATACCTATCAGGAAAATGTTTAGGTGAAAATGTTTTTATTTAAGTATCCTGCATTTGCATGTTGTATGGGGAAAATCAAAATTGCTACCAGTCAGATTGACTGCGGTTGCAAGACATTTATGATATTGTCAAAATCACCATCGAGTCATTTCTGCAACGGATTCAAAGAGGAAACCTTCACATCAGATGAGCCTGCTACCATTGAGACAAAAGTTGAGCAACCAGACATTTAAGAATAGAAAAGTTTATGACTGCAGTTGTCCGTACAAAATATATTACACAAAAAATAAATAAATCTACTTTAATTTAAATATTTGGTTTTTTCAACTGTTATACCATGGTAATACCTTTCAAAGTATTATTGGAATAATTGCGGGCTTTTGAAGTAACTTTTTCTTGCTTTTAATAAAACGCGTTCTATGATAAAATTGGCAGATTTTGTTTAAAACTAAAAATAAAAAATAATGGAGATTCACATATAGAAAATTATGCACTTGAAGTTTAATAACAAATAAATCTGAGATTTTAATCTCCAGCTTAAAATGAAATAAAATAAAAAACTAAAATCCTTTCACGAATTTCAAATTATCATATCATCATACTTTTCAGGGCGTACACACGTGGGAGTATACCAATAACCTTTTCAATAACCCCAGAAATTTATAGAGCAATTGGTCAGAATACAAGAACGGGAGTTTTGCTCTTTGGATTTCGTTTCTTTTTATTTGTCGATTTTTCCATTGTGTTTTTCAAAAATCTCCTAAACAAACAAAATGGCCACTGCTATCCCAAAATATTGCAATTCCATTTGGGGCTGAAAAGATACTTTGTGAACCTAAGGTGCAGAATCGCCACAAGAACTTTCAAACCTAATAGAGATAGGAATATAACAAAATTTAATAACTAGAACTTTATTAAGAAGCAATTGTTCAAGCACTACCCAATTTAGACAGACAAGGTTGTTAAGGGAAGGTTAGTCCAATTTATTTAGACCGACCTGCCTGAAGGCATACGAAAGTTAAGGGAAGGTTAAATTAAATTTTATAAGCATAAATTAATCCTTATACTATATTTTGAGGATATTAAAACCATAATCTGTTTATATTTTGAAAGTCAGATAATTCAAAATGAACAACACAGCACGTGACTTGATATGGGTCAATCGTTATATTTAGCAACACACATTTCTTGGCAGTTTTAAAACACACAGGAATAAAATCATATGAAAATCAACATATCTTTTTAAAAAACATTTTGAAAAGGAAGTTTCTCGTGTTGCGCGAGGTGATTAAAACGTTTTAATTAATAACTTACAGTTTCAATTCTTTCTATTAGCTCACACTCTCACTATATATATTTTGCTAAAATTTTCAATCGTTCACAAAATATTTTTTATTCATCCACTCCCGTTCAAATACATTTTTTTTTGAACTTGTAGTGGATGACACTAGATGTTAATACAGTTTTTCAAATATTAATTCAGTAATTAAATTTAATTAATTAATTTTAGTTTTTTTAGATTTAAGTTGCATATATCTACCAATAGATGGCGCCAGATAAACTTAAAAAAAAAAAAAAAAAGAATGAAAAATTTATAACGGACTTTCTGCAATAAAGTGAAAAAAAAAAAGATTTTAGAATTGACTTTAAAATTTTTTCTTAAAATAAAAAAAATTACTTGTTTTTTTTGTAAGGCTTCGCTTTGAAGGCGAAACAAATCTCTAACAAGAACAATATCATGTTAACACATGATAATAAAAAGCAGATAATAATTTTTTAGAGCATCAAATCTTTGTGGATAATAGATACATAACAGATAGCGCTTTTAGCTTTCATGCATTGCAAGATATTAATTAAATTAATGTATATAATTATTTAGTTCTCTTGAGTGAAAAATTAACTACATCAGTTATCAAAAAATTAAGGAAAGATCAGAAAATTTTCATAATTTCACGTAATCAATTCCCAATTGCTATTAAACTTCATCATCCCACAAAGCAATCATTATCCTTCAAATCCTACCCCTTGTGTATTCCGAATGCCTACATTATTATTAAGCCATGAGTTGGATAATTCTCAGAATTATATAATCAATTAAATTCAATTATATTTCTTTCGGGGACTTTTTCAAAATACACCCGTGGTGCACCTGGTAACACTTTTTAGTGGCTAAAAGATCTGCAACTTGGCATTATTGTTAGATTAATGAACTCTGTTTCAGCATGTTTTGTTGCATTAGTTTATTGTTGTATGTTTTTTTTTCGTTGTTCTTTTTGCTGTAACTGTTCATAATCTGCCATTGAAAATAAAATAAAAAAAAAACATTATTTTATTAGTCTCATAATAAGTTTTTTACGAGAAGTTGGACCTGATATAATTTTTACTTTAAGACAGAATCAGATTACAAGTCTTAACAATTATATACAGAAAAATGTAATCATTCATAATTTAAAGTGGGCACGTAAGTAGGTCTACAAAAATTCGCCTACAAGATGTAATTAAATAGACCATTTTTTTTTTTTTTAACTATAAAGCATTTGCCTTTTAGGCGGATGTTCACCTTGTTAGAGTGTTAATAAACAAAAGAAAATCGTGTTCTTTCAAAGATCGGTGTAGGAATAGTTTCGAAGGACGTCTGCCGAATGAGCAACCGCGGAAAGTACAATGGGTTAATACCGCGCCAGTTTCTAATCTTTATCTAACAAAAGCGTCACCACTTTTCTAAAATGAACATAAACAATAACTTGTAAAACACAGGCAGCTGTTTTTCTTACTTTATTTGAAAGTATAAAAACCTGAGAGATTTCAAGTTTTCGAATCAGTGTAACTTAACACAGCTCAAACAAACTTTCAAAATGTTCGCAAAAGTAAGTTGTTCTCCTTTCTTGAAATTTTTTTATTAATTTTTAAATCAATATCAGCCACAAATAAATTTAAAATAAATTCAGTAATATGATTGTTCAAAAAATAATTGTTAATTTTTTTCAAAAAATAATTGTTAATTTTTTTTTATTATAAATTTTTGAGAAGTAGGAACTTTTTTAATATTATATAATATCTAGGAATTTTTATATATTGTGCAACTATTTATTTACAACATTTATAGTTGGAGTAAAATACTTCGAATGTCAAACAATGTATTTAAATAAATCATTTCCATGCAAATTCATTTCTAAGGAATTTCAGACCGTTAATATTTCATGGTAACTAATATTTTCTGAACATTTTCAGATTTGTTAGGGAAGAGTTCTGTTTATTTTAAAAAAGTATAAATTAACAAAAATTAAAAATATGATTTGATATCTTACTTCAGAAATTTTAATTCTTAAATTAAGCAAATGTTTTAACATGAGATTAAATATATATTGATGTAAGAATTAAATAAAAAATACTAAATGTTTATGATTCTTTTACTAAATTATTAATTAATTATTATAAATATTGTTATTAATTAATACAATTAATTAAATCATTAAATAATTGTAATTACTTTTAATTGTTACTTTTAAATTGTTAAATTATTATAAGTACTAATAGTTATTTCTGTTTATCTAAATTAATTTTTATAATTAGCTTATTATAATTTAATTAATTAATTGCGATATAACTTACGTTTAACGTATTAATTAATCATCATAATTGTTATTAATTAATGTATTTTAATTAAATTTCTGATTAATTATAATTACTAATAATTATTAGGTGCTTTTCTAAATTATTATTTTTTAAATTAACTTATTATCATTTTATAATTAATTAATTTCGATATAACTTATGTTTAAATTATTAATTATTCATTAATATTGTTATTAATCAAAGTAATTAATTAAATTAAAAATAATTATAATAATTATTTTATTTTTAATTTTTAAATTATTAAATTGTTATTTTATAATTAACTTACTACTAAATAAATAATTAATTAGTTACTATTATTTTTATATTAGATCGCCTTCTTCTGCGCTGCTCTTGTAGCCGTCAGTGCCTCCGGCCTTATCGCCGCTCCCCTCGTCAACACAGGCGTCAGCGCCACCTCCAGCACACAAGACGTAAGTGGATTACATTTCTTTTCATTTTAAGTTTTATATAAGTTTTTCCCTAAAATTATAAAGACTGAAGTGTTTTGGTTAAAGGCAAAAAAAAAAAAAAAAAAAAAAAAAAAAAACAGTTTATTGAAGAATAAAAATTAGTAGAAAAGGCTAACAATGAGAAAAAAAATAGGCTTTGCTTATTTGAATATTAAGTTAAAAATAGAAGAACCTTTTCTGCTGCAAATAAAAAAAAAAAAAACGATTTATAATTTCAAACTGATAGTGTAAATTTTTTTTTTTTTGATATTTTTTTTTGTATATTATATGTAGTTCTTTCTTACATATAATATACCCATAGGAGATCTTTTAATATACATATAGTCTTTAATAGTCAAAGATAATTATTTTTATTGAGAAAGTTATTAATAGTAAAATTAAACATAAAAAACTTTGAATAGAAATTTTTTTTTTATTCAATGCATTTAATTTATTACTAATTAAATAAAGATAAAAGATTAATAAAATTTTTATATACTTTAATGCCTGCCATATTGTATAATTATAGATATGTTAAAAATTACCGTTAATCATGTACAATTCCTTAATATTTTTAAAGGAATATTTTTCCCTCTTGGCTGTTGTAAAAATTTCAGAAATTTCTAATCAATTTCAAACGAAATAAGTTTTGAAATTAAATACTATTTTCAAATATTAAAAACACCAGATTTAAAATGTAAATATACTGGGAAGGATAAAAAAGAATAATTAGGAAGGATAATTAATTTTGTTTTCATTAAATATTAGTGAAATAATTGTTTTCCCAATTTCAGGCTTATGGAAACTATGCTTACCGATATGACATCAAGGATGCCGCAACTGGTTCCATCAACTCAAGGCTGAAGTAGGAAGGTAGGAGCCGTGGCTGTCGCCGCCCCAGCAGTAGCCTATGGTGCCTATGCCGCTCAGCTGTAGCTACCTATGCTGCCCCAGCTGTAGCTGCCTATGCTGCCCCAGCTGTAGCTGCCTATGCTGCCCCAGCTGTAGCTTCTTACGCCGCCCCAGCTTTGGTTGGCCGTGTAGCTTACGGAGGTATTGCCGCACCAGTCCTTGCTGGCCGTGTGGCTTTACGGAGGATACGCCGCCCCTGTGGCCTACGGAGGTGTTCTCGGACACGGAGCAGCCCTCGGACTGGGATACGGAGCTGGCATTTACGGTGCTGGACTCGGAAAGGCCATCCTCTAAGAAGTGATGTACGCCCTGAAATGGATGTCTTTTACGGTTACGAATAATATGTTGAATTATTTATTTCAAATTATGTTGTTGTGAATCAATAAATTTTATTGTCCAGAAATTTCTTTGTTGTTCTCTTATTTTCAGAAGTTTCACTGAACTATTTTAAACACTCTAATTAATGATAAAAGATTTCATCTGACAACATGATATTAATTTATAAGAACATGAAAATTATTTAACAACATGAATTTATTAAAAAAATTAAGTCCGGAACTATAGAAATGTAAAGTGATAAATAATTGTTTTTAGAGCCGCCACATGTAAAATCTATGGATTAGGGACATATTTAATATTATTCATTAATTCAAGCAATCAGATTTCAGTTTTGATTAGATAAAGTATTAAAATTTTTTTTGCCTTACATTTTTTTAGTTTCAATTTTTGTTAGAAGTTCTTACATTTATTTACATCTCCATTGTTGTTGTTGTCCTTTTGTTTTTATTCCTTTTGCGCACATTTTAAAGTTTTGATCTTAAATATATGAACAATTACACTTTTTGTATTAACACATATTAGTGAATGAAAAACTAAAATAATATATAAAAACAATTTTACTATTCATATTTGGTCAGGAT
This sequence comes from Caerostris extrusa, assembly GCA_021605095.1. Classification (NCBI taxonomy): domain Eukaryota; kingdom Metazoa; phylum Arthropoda; class Arachnida; order Araneae; family Araneidae; genus Caerostris; species Caerostris extrusa. Next base: position 29,431 of record BPLR01011708.1, on the reverse strand, counting down.
TACTACAAATTCTAAAACATTTATTAATTTAATGCAAATATCATGCATCAAATATTTTATTTGTTTTTTTTTATTGTACATTTTATTATATATTATAGTATAATGGTGACAGCATGCACAAAACACTTTACACATATGTACTATAAGTCAATTAGAAACCTGAAAGTTTGGTCATTCTAATCTTACTCAAAATGGATGTCGCATTAACAAAGAATATAAGAAAACCAGCGATACATAAGAATATAGTTGCTTTGTTCAATAAAATAAATTTAAAAAATTTGAAAAAATTGACTTTGTTTTGAAGATATAAAATATTTGATTGAGAATTTAATTAAAAATGTGTACGGATGTATTAATTAAAAATTTATTATAGCCAATAATAGTCATATTCCATCAATATGCACTTATTCCAAACGTCTGAGCGGAACATGAACGTTTCAATCGAAAGTCGTTCAGTGGAATTATTCAAACACTTTAACTCGCATTATTTGATCATAAGAATTTTCGTATAATAATTAAATTTGTATGTCTGCACAGCACTAATACTCTAGAAAGGCTCTTTACTATTATAAATAAAATGTGGTCGAGGGAAAAGAACTAACCCCCTGGTGCGCGAAAGTTTACACCAGGTCCAGAAGACCCTGTCGCAGGCAATTTCGACATGACTAAGGGTAAAATGCAGCTTCACTATATCAAGGAACCACGAGGACTGAAGGCTGACTAAACTTCAAGAGAAAGGTATACGATCATACCTACGGTTTAAAGTGGATTTCGAACCACTGCAAACATCCATGGCACTTCCGGGACTGGAACAAGAAATCTGTGGCATCGAGTGTCAGAGCGCTAGACACTCGGTCATTCAGGCCCCTAATGCAATGCTAAACACCATAATACATTTTATGAAATGCTGCTAAGAATTTATTCTATTTTGAAACCAACACCAATAATCCTTAAAAAGAATTGTTTTCAGAACCTTATGAACTATATAAATTGTATACTTTCGATTGTTCATTCATGTTCTTTTATTTATAACTAAAAATTATGTAGAAATATACTTTTAATGAATGCACATACTTATTCATTAAAAACAATAGCCCCATGGTGGACCAAGGTCGTCTGCCTACTGGCAGATTTCGAGACAAGAGATATTTTCTTTTTCGGGGTAGTGTTTTCATTCGAATGGGTACATGTTTCACGCACCCATATTCCCCTTGTGTATGCCACGAACAATGCTGGGAGAAAAATGCTTTCTAAAGTGTAAAAATTTCATGAGTAATTTCCCTTCATGCAAACGAAATTTCTAATCATTATCGCATCATTTGATCATAAGAATTTTCGTATAATTATTGAATTTATATATCTGCACAGCACTAATACTCACGTAGAAAGGCTCTCTTCTATAGCAAATAAAATGTGGACGAGTGAAAAGAAACAACTGAAAGTCGCAGTTCTTAAAGTAATGTTAAACACCATAATATTTTTTAAAAAATTACACCAAGAAATTATTCTAATTTGTAATCAACACCAATAATTCTTAAAAAAATTGTTCTTCAGGACAATATGAATCACATAAATTATACATTTTCGGTTGTTCATTCATGTTCTTTTCGATTTTAACAAAACTCATGAAGAAATATACGTTTTTTGAATGCACATAGTATAATACATACTAAAATAGTAAATGTTCCACAAATTCAAATTCCCATGTCTCATAACGTCCCTAAAATTAATAAATGTCTCATTTCGATTCTAAAAATTAATAAATAATTAAATGATCACATTAATTATATATATATAAAATCGATAATTTTTAAGGTTTTTTTCTTGTGTATGTGGACTGACACCAAGTTACTGTGAGTACAAGTTCCTCGTGCCCTACAAAAATCTGTGCATCCCTAATATAGGTCAGCCGAAGAATTCTGAAGACATCTATATTATTATGAAAGAAAATACTTTTAATATAACTTGGTCATAGTTACATACAAAAAAAGGTTTTAAATTTTATTTCTTTTGAAACTATACTTTTACAGCAGTAGTAGTGCGTGTGGTTTTTATGTTGTTCAATTTATTTGATATTATAAAAGTTGTTATTACTATTTAATTTTGAAATATTTACAATTAAACTTAAATAATCGATGTATTTGTAATTACACATTGAAAATAAAATACATGTTGATACTAATTTCTAGACTTCTTAATTTTAGTTATAATTTTGATATATTTTAATTAAAATATTTCAATTGTGATCTTTAAATTACATTCTCCAGAAACAGAAATTCTTTTAATTTCGCTGTGTATTCTGTTGATTTTGAGCATTTCTATATTTGCTGTGCATTTCAGTTATTATTTAAAGATATTAGAAATCAATGATAGCATATTTAAGATTGATAGACTATATTTTAATTATCAATTCAGATTTTTTTTTTTTTTGTAACAACAATTAATTTCTAAATTTAGTTTTTGCTAATAATAATTTCTAACAAATAACTTTCCGAATTAGTTTCTTTAGAATAATAATTCCTTGGTGCTCCTTCAAATCATGTTACAAACAATAATTGCTTAAAATAATTTTGGCTTAGACAATAATTGCAAAGTCTTCAAAAAATATTTTTAAAATATGTTTTTCAGATTCATACAAAAAATTAATAGTAAAAAGAAGAGTAAATTATCTTAAAAAAGAATCATATCTTTCAGGATCATTTTTACAACATGTTAAAATCTTATGGAATTAAAGTCTTATTACAAAATCACTTTTTTGTTTTCATTATTTTTAGTGTATATGACACCAATCTTATAATATAATCTTATAATCTTATATCTCTAATCCAATTTATATTAAATAAATATATAATAATGCAGAAACAACATATTAATCTAAAGTTTATATTACATATATGTAATTTAATTAAACCAAACCCTTAAGAAGAATAAAAACCTTGCTTGTGCTCAATGTTGACAACAGTTTAAAGAAACTCTATGATATGCATATATCATAGAGTTGTATATGTCTATATCACAGCTATATTATTTTTTTAAGGCAAAATAAAAATGAAAACAGAAAAACAATTTTTATATAAAAATAAAGTTTATTTCATTTAGACATAATCACAAAGGGCCGAAAATAAATAATTTAACATATTAAATACTTTCTTTAACAATACAAAGGTTCGTTTTCAATTTTTAATCAATTTTTAATAGATAGCTTTGCCCAGTCCGGCTCCCAAGATGCCAGCACCATATCCGGCTCCCAAGACACCAGCACCGTATCCGCCTCCCAAGATACCAACTCCATGTCCGGCTCCCAAGACACCAGCACCGTATCCGGCTCTCAAGACCGAGGGCACCAGCACCATAGCTCCAAGACACCAGGTACCATATCAGCACCATATCCAAGACCAGCACCAGCACCATATCAAGACCGAGGGCACCTCCATAAGCTACAGGGGCGGCGACAGCGACGGCTCCGACCTTTCCTACTTCAGCCTTGGAGTTGAGGGAACCAGTTGCGGCATCCTTGATGTCATATCTGGTAAGCGTAGTTGCCATAAGCCTGGAAATAGAATGAACGGTTGAAATTCTGCAACTTCACCAATGTTTCCCAAACTTATTTATCTTATCCCCTTTTATTCTGTCTTATCCCCTTTTATCCCCATATATTTTGATAGATGACGCCAAATCGAAATCGTAAGTTGTTACATGACAACATGGGGGTAAACTTAATGTATAAAATGGGGTGTTAAAGGGAACAACATTGACAAACCTATTCAATATTCTTATTCTAAAATTTTCAATAAGTTTAGTATATGCAAAGATACCAAGACATAAGGTGTTTACATAATATTGTACGCCATTGCAAATAATAATTTCTATGAGGGGAGAAATATATATTCAATAAATATTATTACTTTTTCAGGTATAAATATTAAAATTTAAAAAGTAATCAAAAATTGTTTAGCATTGCTATTTAATACGATAATAATAAATTTGAAGAAATATGGAAATGTAATGAACAATATTTTGTGTCAAAATAGGTTTGTGTTTGACTTAAAAATATATATGCAGATGTTTTGACTAAAATATTCTATTCATTTATCAACTTCCTTATTAGATACAGATATTTAGATATATTAGATATTTAAGATATTAGAACTTTTAATAATATTTAAAATATTAATATAATTTCTGTAAAATTATTTTACAATTTTCATTAGCATTCCTTCACAACAAAAATCATATTCTGTTCTTGCATTAGAAATTATTTCCATATATTAACCTCCTGTTTAGATACAGATATTAAGATATCTTGTTAGATATTTAAGATATTAGAATTTTTTAATAATTTTAAAAATATTATTTCTGTAACCTTATTCTAGAATTTTCATTGTCCTTTATTCACAGCAAAGCACCTTATACTGTTCTTTCATTAGAAATTAATCTTATGATGAAATTAAGGAAGGCGATAAAAAGAAACAACACCTAAACGTACTGAAATGTTTATGAGAAATGGAAAGAAAATTTTAATACTTACATCTTGTTGGTTAGAGACAGCACTGACTCCAGTGTTGACGAGGGGTGCATAAGCACTGGCAGCTACGAGAGCAGCACAGAAGAAGGCGATCTAGAAAGAAGATATCATGATTAAATATTAACAAGTTACATATTAATATAATGTAAATTTTGATGAGACTTTTAATGTGTACTTTTCTTTTCGTATTCTTATTTCATGTACGTATTCACATGTGTATACTGCTGACAGTCCACGGATAAAAAATGCTGGGAGAACATTGCTTTCTAAAATCTAGGAATTTCAGGAGTTATTTCTCTTCTAGTAATCGCAATTCATAATTATTAACTAGATTAAAGAATTTCGGATTTTTGTTTAGACACAGCTTTATTATTACTTATTTATAATACTGATAGCAAATAACAAATTTATAAATGATACACAATATCCCCTGGGGCATGACGACCGAGTAACTAGCGTTCTGGCGCTCTGTGTTTCAAGTTTTGGTTTCAAGTCCCGGAGGTACCATTGGACGTTTGTAGCGGTTCTGAATACACCTTACACAATATAAGAAGATACCATGATTACCATGATACCATGTTACATGCCGTATTGATTAATATAATGTAAATATTAATGAGCTTTTTAATGTGTCCTTTTTTTCCTTCTTTTCTACATAGTACATGTTACATGTTTCATATACCCATGTTCCCCTTGTGTATGCCACATGTTTTCCAACGATAAGCAATGCTGGGAGAATATGATTTTCTAAAGTCTAGGCATTTCAGGAGTAATTTCTCTTGTGAACGAAACCAATAATCATTTCTTCTCATTTAATTTTAATCTCTCTCATTTAAATTTTAATTAACGAATCTCATAATAAGTTTAAAGAATTTCGTAAACAAAATTAGCTTTTCGTGATTATTTTAGATGCAGCTTTTATTATTATTTATTTTTAATAACGATAGCAAATAACAAATTTATGCATGGTATGCAATATCCTCATGATTCTTTATTTTGAAATTTTTTGGTTTATTCAATTTCAAAAGAATTTCAAAATCTTAGTTGTTTCAATGTATTATAATTGGACTTATATCACTTTTAAATAAATCGGTAATCTGTTATCAAGTTAATCAGTTGTGTCTGTCACAGAATTTTTTAATTTTATTAAAAAATAATGTTTAATTTATACGTTTAAGAGTTAAAATATTGTCCAAAGATTGCACAATCATTTTTAAAATCCTTTCAAGTGAAGAAATAAATTCAAAAGTATCAATAAATAATTCTGTTCAATAAGTTACACAACAAAATAGTTTCCTTTCAGTAAAAATCAGTGAAATTTCAATACATTTATGAAGGCGAATCAAATTTACATAGATTTTCATCACATCAAATAGCAAAGGTTTAACACATTGAAATTACAAAATAAAATTCTCTTTATTCTTAGATGGATGTATAAATAATTTCAAGATAATAATTTGAAAAGATTTTTTTTTTTAATTGGAAAAAGAATTTCAATTTTAAAAACCTTAGAGAAAATTATTATTACTTATTTTGACAAAGCTAAGATTATTATAAGAACTATAAATTAAATTCTTAACAAATATAGATTATGATATTGAATAATAATCAAAGCTAAATTATCTTTATAAAATTCACAAGTTAAATGCTCATAAAAACTTAATTGAGTTAAATAACGACAAATTCCGCAGTTCTCACTTACCTTAGCGAACATGTTGATGCTTAGAGATACTTAGCTGGAATTGCTAGTGATTTAACTGCAAAAATACATTGCTTTTATACTACTTGATAAAATAAAATATAAATAAATAATTAATTAATGTAGCATAGGGATCAGAGAAAAAAATGTCAAACTTGAAGTACACGAGTTGAAAAATCTCGTTTATTGGAGAATTATGAATGTTCTCCACCCAATAGTGGATTACATTGAAATTTTACAAGAGGTTAATTTCCTTGTACCAAGTGATACCAATTGAATTGTGTGTGCAGTATTGGTGATTCTGATTCCGTATGGTAAGGGTTTCAAGGTTTCTTTAATAAAATGTAAACAAACTTCAATAATGATTAACACTTGCATTATGAAATAATTATAAATTCAAAATAATGTTAGTGAATACCTTTCATTAATTTTAAAAGAATTTTTAATTAATATCATTTTTATCAAAACATTTTTGAATTGTGAATTTATCAATTATAATTTCAAACTGTTTGTTTCAAAAAATATTATTGTTAGATACGTCTTCCTAAGCTGTCAAAATATAATGAAAAATATAAATCATATAACGGAAAAAATATAAAAATAATGAAAAAAATATAAAATGCAATGAAAAAAATATAAACAATATAATGAAAAATATTTAATGTATCAGTAAAAGTGTACAAAAACATTTAAAGCTTTAAATTTCGTTGGATTAATACATTTTATGCATTCAGTTCAATTTTTGTAGTGACCAAGCCCAAAAATTTATTAGTAAACCTTTTTCTGTTTATCGATATTTTAACATTCATTCTAGAAAGTTTTTGTTTATTAATATTGTTAAATTTCGTTAACTATTAATAATGTTTATTATTATTGTTAAATTTTGTTGATTTAAATATGGTTTAAGAGTGTTTTTACCAGAAAGTTTATTGATCATAACTCAAATTTATCTTAACAATATATTAATACTATGATTATAAAATTTAAAGATAATCGAGTGCATGGTTTCTTGAAGATTTCTATATATTTCATCAGAAACATTTTTAGATTTTTAATATTTTCAATCAGTAGTTTTCAATAATTATTTATTGTCTCTTTTGGTGATAAGCACAACATGGAGCATGCGATGTAAGGAAAGGCAGAATAGTGCAAATTTCAAAATACATTTTGGTTGTGTTACGTAAATTAATTAATGCAACTGGAATTTTTACTGTGTAATAAGAAAACGAAATTATAATAAAATAAACAAAATCGATTTGAAAGGGATTTTATCAATTATAATTCAAATTTGTTTGTTTCACTAACATTACTCTTCGTTACGTCTTCCTACTGTGGTACAATATAATGAAACAAGTAATATATAAAAAACAAATTTTAAGACAATTCCTACTTTTTTTTTTTTTTCACTATATTGCAGATTTAAATATCCGGCTATCCTTTATAAATAATTTTCATTCATATTTTTAAGTTAGAAAAAATTCTCTTCCTCCTTTGACTTAGACTAGAACCAGAATGAAAACGTGATCCTGACGCTTCGCCACTGACGGTATTTATTCCTAAATTTATATCCTGCTAAATAACTAATATAAGGTAATTTTTTCTCCCATATAAAACTAAAATTAATGAATTTAATTTAATAAATGAATTAATATTTAAAAACTGTTTTTAACATGAAAAAGTCATCCACTAAAAATTTAAAAAAAATGTATTTGAACTTGAGTGGATGAATAAAAAGTATTTTATGAACGATTGAAAATTTGAACAAGATATATAAAATATATGTAGGGACAGTGTTAACTAATAGTAGGAATTGGAAAAAAAAAGAAAGGTTTTCATTTCAAATTGAAATTTTCCTCTTACATCTGGCGCCATCTATTGGTAGATATATGCAACTTAAATCTAAAAAAAACTAAAATTAATTATTTAAGTTTAATTAATGAATTAATCTGTGAAACAACTGTATTAACATCCAGTGTCATCAATTAAAAGTTTTAAAAAATGTATTTGAACTTGAGTGCATGAATAAAAAGTATTTTATTAACGTTCAAAAATTTGAACAAGATATATAAATATATATAGGGAGAGTGTGAACTAATATTAAGAATTGAAAAATATTATAAACTATATAATGAAATATATTTAGAGTATTTAAAAAGTGTATAGAGTCCTTTTAAGGCGTTATATTTCCATGTATTAATAGAATTTTGTATTGTGTTCAATTTTTATTGTTACCAAGTTCAAAAATGATTAGTAAAAGTTTTCTATAGATCGATTTTTTGACATGCATGCCCAGAACATTTTCTTCACTAATCTATAATGATACAAATAAGTTTTAAAATGTGATTTTACCAATTATAATTTCAAACTGTTTGTTTCACTAACACTACTCTTAGTTACGTCTTCCTACTGTGGTACAATATAATGAAAAATTATATAAACAATATGAGGAAAAATATTTAATGTATGCAAAAAGTATATAGCCTGAAAACGGGATCAATCTAAACTTGCTCAAAATGGCAAGAAAATTGCTATAGTGGCATTAATAAAAAAAAACTAGCGATGTATAGGAATATAGCTGATTTGGAGAAATTTAAAGAAGTACTACTGTATCCAAAAAGTAAGAAACATTTTCAGTTTTTAAATTCCCGGGTCTTTTGGAATTTCAATATTTTTTTTCTTATTTAGGTTTCTAGCACTGTCCTTGACATCTGTGTGAAATATGACGTCCAAATATTCATTAGTGTTACCTGCGGTTACCTTTTTTCCAGTGTTACCCGTTACCCTTGGTTTTGTGTGACTCTAAAACTTATTCCGGCGATTTTTGAAATGTCTGAATTAATTGAGTAAAGAACTTGGATAAAATTTTGTTGGCGGAAACGTATAGAATGTTGCATAAGGCGTTCGGTGAGCATTCCTATATCGGAAGAAGTGGTATAAATAGTTCAAAGAAGGCGAGAGAACCCGTTGAAGACGAAGATCCCTCTGATCGACCACCAACTTCAACCGACGAAGCTCATGTCCAAAAAATTAAAGATTTGGTTACTTGCAAACCGTCGAATTACAAGAGACCTTGCTGATGATGTTCGAATTTCAAAAGGATTGGTTAGTTCCATTTTGGGCCTCAAGCGCTTCAAATCTCGATTGGTACCGAAAACACTGAATGAGCCAGCTAACACTGCATTGATTCTTCGTGACTTTTTGCCAAAAATGAAACCCATATCGTTCCACCACTACCGTATTCGCACCCTACTACTTCTGTCTATTCCCTAAACTCAAAAGACCATTGCGGGGACACGGTTTTTGAGTCGATTGAAGAGATTCAACCTGAATCGTGCGCGCTTTGAAGACCATCCCCTTGCCGATGACTTTTTAGCAATTATTAAGGATTTAAAAAACGTTGACACAAGTACATTTTTTCGGAGGGGATTACTTTGAAGGCGATGAAATAAATTTGGGAGTGTAAATAAAGCGTTTTTGAAAAAAAAAAAATAATAATTGGTCTTACTTTTTGGGCACAGTAGTAGGTACGAGAGAAAGTACTTTTAAGATTACTGCGTCATAATTAACTATGATAACTAGACGATACTAAAGACTACGATTTTTTTTTTTTTTTTTTTTTTTTTTTATAGTTTATTATAGTTTAACAACAGGCGTAGCGCATATGAGCCGATGACTGAGTGACTAGAGCTGTGAGGCTCGGTGACATTGGTTTCGCGCTCGAAACCTGGCTTGCTAGATTTATGGATGTTTGTAGTGGTTTACAATTCACTTTAAAACTGTTGTTCCCTGCCATGGGACTGTTTGACCGATAATGATGAATAGTGCATATGGCTTTTACATGTTGTTCAGTTTATCTGAAGTTACAAAAGTTGATGGCTATGTTTAATTTTGAAACCGTGAATAAGTTTCAGTTTCTTTATTTCCGGATGTTATACACATAAACAACCGCTATATTTGTAATTATACTTTGAAAATAAAATACATGTTGACATTAATTTGTAGACTCCTTAATTTTAGTTATAATTTTGATATATTTTAATTCAAAATATTTCAAATGTAAAACTTCAGAAGAGCTTTCAATAACATTCTCCAGAAACAAAGTTTATTTTTAATTTCATTGTGTGTTCAGTTGATTTTGAACATTTCTACATTTGTTGTGTAGTTTAGTTTTATTCAAATATCAATATTAGAAATCAAGGATAGCATTCATAATGCGATATTTTCAAAAAGTTTTGATTTTTTTTTTAATAATAGTTTTTTACTAATACTAATTTCTAAAAATAACCTTCCAAATTAGTTCCTTCAGAATAATAATTTCTTGGGGCTCTTTCAAATCGTATTACAAACAATATTTGTTAAAATAATTTAGGATTTGAAAATAATTACAAATTCTTCACGAAATAGTTTAAAATATGTTTTTAGATTCAAACAATAAATTAATTGTCAAAAGAAAAATAAATAATTTTAAAAACATCATTATCTTCCTAACCCTTTTAACAATTTACTAAAGTCTAAGGCAGTGAAAACGACATTTTCTTTGTTTTTATTTATTATTAATTTTTATCACTCAAGCTATATTTTATTAAATAAACCCATATTAATGTAAAACCACAAGTTAATCTAAAGTTTAAATTACATAAATTTTATGAGAACCAAACCCTTAAAATGAATAACCTTTCAAAATAGCCAACAGTTTAAAGACATCTCTATGATATGTCTGTATGAGAGAGCTGCATGTTTTTTAAAGTAGAAATAAAAATGAAAACGGAAGCATATTTTTATATCGAAATATAATTTATTTCATTTAGACATAATAACAAGGGCCGAAAATAAATAATTTAACATATTAAATATTTTTTTAACAATACAAGAGGTTCATTTTGAATCAATTCAATCAGATTTTGATTCAATCAGTTTTTAATAGATAGCTTTGCCAAGTCCAGCTCCCAAGACACCAACACCATATCCGGCTCCCAAGACACCAGCACCGTATCCAGCTCCCAAGACACCAACTCCATGTCCGGCTCCCAAGACACCAGCCCGTATCCGGCTCTCAAGACTCCAGCCCCATATCAAGACCAGCACCAGCACCATACCAAGACCAGCACCATATCCAAGACCAGCACCATATCCCAGACCGAGGGCACCTCCATAAGCTACAGGGGCGGCGACAGCGATGGCTCCGACCTTTCCTACTTCAGCCTTGGAGTTGAGGGAACCAGTTGCGGCATCCTTGATGTCATATCGGTAAGCGTAGTTGCCATAAGCCTGAAAATAGAATGAACGGTTAAATTCTGCAACTTTACCAATGGTTTCCAAGCTTATTTGTTTTATCCTTTTTAGAAAAAAAAAAAAAACCCAGTACAACTTGTAGATGTAAATTCTGATAGGTGATTCCTAATCGAAACCGTAAGATGTCAGATGACACCATTGGATGTAAACTTTATAAAATGTGGTGTTAAGTGCACAGGTGTTAACGGAAAGTGTCTACGTAATAATGTTGGCCTTTGGAATTAATAATTTCCATGAGAAACCTATATTTAATATATGTTTTATTGGCCTTTTCAGGTATAACTATTATAATTTAACTACATAATCACTAATTATTTAGCATGGATATTAATACGATATTTATACATTTAAGGAAATGTAGAAATGCTATGAAAAATATTAAAAAAATTTTATCCAATATTTTAAATTTTATTTTAAATATATTCTTAACTATAGTTCAAACGCAATTTGTGCAAAGTACAGATGTTAAGAACTATTTTTTTGGTTTAAAATGCATAATGCCTCTTCATTTATTAACCTTCATGATTAGATATTTAAGATATTAAAAGTTTTAATAATTTCTGCAATCATAACCATCATATTTTGTCTTTTCCTTAGAAAATAATTTGATGATGAAATTAGGAAGGCGATGAAAAAAAAAACACCTAAACATACTGAAACGTTAATGATAAATGCATAGAAAATTGTAATACTTACATCTTGTTGGTTAGAGACAGCACTGACTCCAGTGTTGACGAGGGGTGCATAAGCACTGACAGCTACGAGAGCAGCGCAGAAGAAAGCGATCTATGGAATTAATATATCATGATTAAATATTAATGTTATATGTCATACTAATATTAATGTATTGCGTGAACATTAATGAGCCTTTAATGCACACATATTTTTTCGTGTTCTATATAGGTACATGTTATTTATTCCATGTGCATGACATCGACAATCCACCGATAAGCATTTCTTTGAGAACATTATTTCCTATAATTTAGAGATTTCAAGAGAAATTTCTCTTCTTATGAACGGAACTCATAATCATTATCGACTTTAAAGAATTTTGGAATCAAAATGAGTTATTTGAGGTTTTGCTTAGGCACCGCTTTTATTATTATTTTTTATTTATAATAACGATAGCAAATAATAAATTTATGAAAGCTACACAATGTCCTCATAAACCTTTATTTTGAAAATATTTTGTTTATTCAATACATAAGCGAATTTAAAAACCTTAATTGTTTTAATCTGTAATAACTGGACTTGTACGACTTTTAAATAAATCGACTATGTGTTATCAGGCTAATTATTAATGTATATGGAAGATTATTTTAATTTTATAAAACATTTTACACTTAAATCTTAAATTTATACGTTTAAGGGGTTTAAATATTTCCTAAAGATTAAACAAGTTGTCTTAAAAATCTTTTTAAGTAAAGAAATAAATTCAAAAATATCATTACATAATTCTGTTTGATAGGTTACAAACAAAAACAGTTTCTATCAGTAAGAGTCATAGAAATTTCAATACATTTAATGAAGTCGTATCAAATTTGCATAAATATTCATCTTAATAAATTGCAGAGTTTTAACACCTTGAAATTACAAAATAAAATTTTTGTTTTCATTCTTAAATGGATGTATAAATAATTTCAGTAAAATAATTTGAAAATATATTTTTTTAAATTGAAAAAAAAAATTCAATTTTAATAACCTAAAGGAAATTATTACTATTGATTTTGATTATTGATTTTGATTATTAATATTACTGTGAGTTTTTCAATTTTAATAACCTAAAAGGAAATTATTACTATTGATTTTTGATTATTAATATTAGTGTGATTTTTTCAATTTTTATAAGGTTAAAAGAAAATAATAACTACTTATTTTGACAAAGCTAAGATTATTATAATAACTATATATTTAATTCTTTACATACAGAGATTATTATATTGAATAATGATTAAATTTAAATTAGCTTTGTAAATTTCAAAATTAAATGTTCATAAAAACATAATTGAGTTAAATAACGACAAATTCCGCAGTTCTCACTTACCTTAGCGAACATGTTGATGCTTGGAGATACTAGCTGGAATTGCTAGTGATTTAACTGCAAAAATCCATAGCTTTTATACTGTTTTTAAGAAATAAAATATCAATAAATAATTAATTAATGTAGCATATGGATCGGGGAAAAAAATGTCGTACTTGAAACACACGAGGTGAAAAATCTCGTTTAGGGAGAATTATGTATGTTCATCCAATAGTGGATTACATTGAAATTTTCAAGAGATTAATTTCCTTGTACCAAGTGACACCAATTGAATTTTGTGTGCAGTATTGGTGATTCTGATTCCATATGTACGCTAAGGGTTTCAAGGTTTCTTTGATAAAATGTAAACAAACTTCGATAATGATTAACACGTGCATTATAAAATAATTATAGATTGAAAATAATGTTATTCAATAATTTTTTATTAAATTTAAGATAATTTTTTTAATTAATATAATTTTTATCAAATAATTTGGAATAGTGATATTATCAATTATAATTTCAAAATGTTTGTTTCACCAATGTTATTCTTAGTTACGTCTTCCTAAGGTGTTAGAATATAATAAAAAAAATTTAAACGATATGATGAAAAATATAAACAATATAATGAAAAATTTATAAAATGAAAAAATATAAACAATATAAAGAAAAAATTTAATGAAAATGAAAAAATATAAACAATATAATGAAAAATTTAATGAAAAAATATAAACAATATAATGAAAAAATAATTAGTAAAAAGTGTACAAAAACATTTAAAACTTTAAATTTCGTTGAATTAATACATTTTATGCATTCAATTCAATTTTGTAGTGACCAAGCCAAAAAATGATTAGTAAACGTTTTCTGTTTTTTTTTAACATACATGCAAGAAAATTTTTGTTTATTAATATCGTTAAATTTTGATGATTATAAATAATGTTAATTATTAATTTTGTAGGTTTAAATATGGTTTAAGAGTTTTTCTAGAAAATTTCTTGATCTTAATTCAAATATATCTTAATAACATATTAATACTATGATTATAAAATTTAAAGATAATCGGGTGCATAGTTTTTGCGAAGATTTCTATATATTTCCTAAGTAACATTTTTTTGGATTTTTAATATTTTCAATCGGTTTGTTTTCAATAATTATTTATTTTCTTTTTTGATATTTTTTTCATTATAAGGCAGTTGAAACAAACTGTTCAGATAAAATCAATCAATAAAATATTCTAATTTGTTAACTAATTTTTTTAAATACAGAGCTTGCATAAGGTGTAAGCAAAGCATTGGAGCCTGCGATGTAAGGAAATGCAGAACAGTGTAAATTTAAAAATATATTTTGGTTTGTGCTACATATATTAATTAATACAACTGGGTTTTTTTTTCCTGTAAAAAATAAGGAAACGTAATTATATTAAAATAAACAAAATCGATTTGAAAGAGATTTTATCAATTATAATTTCAAATCGTTTATTTCACTAACATTACTCTTAGTTACGTCTTCCTACTGTGATAGAATATAATGAAACATGTAATATAAAAAAAGTTTAAAGTCAATTCCTACTTTTTTTCGCTATATTTGAGAAAGTCCTTTATAAATAATTTTCATTCATTTTTTTTTAAGTCAGAAAAAATTTTCTCTATCACTCTCACTCTCCCATAGACACTTCCATCTCTCTCACTCATTTATTCACATGTTTCATTTTCTATTTTTCCCCTCCTTGACTCAGACTAAAACCAGAATGAAAAAAAAAGAATCTGAAAAGAAATTTTTTTCAGCGATCTACATCTTCGCTACTGACTGTATTTATTCTTAAATTTATATCCTGCTAAATATGTTATATAAGTTAAAAAAAAATTTTTTTCTCCCTATATAAAACTAAAATTAATTAATTAATTAATATTTTTAAAAAACTATATTAACATCAAGAATTATCCACTACAAATTTAAAAGTATTTTATGAACGATTGAAAATTTGAACAAGATATACAAATATATATAGGGAGAGTGTTAACTAATAGTAGAAATTGAAAAAAAAAATAAAAATAAAGGTTTTCATTTCAAGTTGAAATTGTCCTCTTACATCTGGCGCCATCTATTGATAGATACATGCAACTTAAATCTAAAAAAATAAAATTAATTAAATATATTTAATTAATGAATTAATATTTGAAAACACTGTACTGATATCAAATGACATCCACTATAAGTTTAAAAAATGTATTTGAACTTGAGTGGATGAATAAAAAGATTTTATTAACAATTGAAAATTTGAACAAGATATATAAATATATATAGGGAGAATGTGAACTAATAATAGAAATTGAAAAATTTTATAAACAATATGATGAAAATATATTTAATGTATTTAAAAAGTGTATAGAGTTATTTAAGATGTATAAAGTGTATAAAAGTGTATAGAGCCCTTTATATTTCCTTGTCTATTTCTGTTTTAGTTTTCGTATTTCGTTCAATTTTTGTAGTGACCAAGTTAAAAAATGATTAGTAAAACTTTTTTGTTGATCGATTTTTAAACATTCATGCCAGAACATTTTTGTTCACTAATATATAATTATACAAATAATCTTTAAAATGTGATTTTACAAATTATAATTTCAAACGGTTTGTTTCACTAACATTATTCTTAGTTACGCCTTTCTACTATAGTACAATATAATGAAACAAGTAATACAACAAAAAAATTGGATGCAAAAAATATTTAATTTATGTAGAAAGTATATAGCCTGAAGCGGGATCATTCTAAGCTTTTTCAAAATGGCAAGAAAATAGCTATAGTAGCATTAACAATGAATATAAGAAAACTAGCGATATATAGATAGATAACTGCTTTGTACTTTAAAATAAACTGAGAAATTTAAAGAAGTAGACTTCATTTTGAAGAAGTAAAAATATTTTAATGGAAAGTTACCGAAAAACGTTACGGGAGTAATTAAATGACAAATTTATTGATTAATAATAGACAATATATAAGCATATTCCATCATTAAACACTTACTACTGTACCCAAAAAGTAAGACCAATTATAATTTTTCAAAAACTCTTTGTTTATTCTTCCAAATTTATTTCATCGCCTTCAAAGTAATACCTTCCGGACACAATGCACTTATGACAATGTTTTTCCAATCCTCAATGCATACTAAAAAGTCATTGGCCGGGATGTCCTTCAAAGCGCGGGCCACAAATGACACAATGGAAAGTCTCACTTCTTAAAGCCATAATAAATTAAACACCATAATAAACATGAAGAAATCCTGCCAAGAATTTATTCTACTTTGTAATGAACACTAATATTCCCTAAAAAAATTTGTTTTTCAAAACCATATGAAACACATAAATTATATACGACTATGTCCAAAAAGTAAGACCAATTTTGAATTTAAAATTTTCCGAGCTTATGGAATATCAATGTTTTTCTTTTATATGTTGCTGGCAATGTCCTTGACATCTATGTGAAATTTGACGTCAAAATATTCATTACTGTTTGAGTTATGCTAGGCTTTGTGAGACGCTAAAGCTGATTCCGGCGATTTTGAAACTTACATTAAATTGTGTTTGTGAAAACGTATAGAATGTTGTTGAAAGCATTCAGTGAGCATTCCTATATCGGAAAAAAAAAAGGTTTAGAAGTGGTATAAACTGTTCAAAGAAGGCAGAGAACACGTTGAAGACGAAGAACCCTCTGGTCGACCATCAACCTCAACCCACGAAGCTCGAGGTCCAAAAAATTAAAGATTTGGTGCGTGCAAACCGTCGATTTACAATTAGAGACCTCGCTAATGATGTTGGAATTTCAAAATTCCATTTTAAAAATTGTTTTTGGGCCTCAAACGCGTCAAATCTCGATTGGTACCGAAAACGATGAATGCGCCAGCTCACACTGCATTGATTCTTCGTGACGTTTTCGCCAAAAATGAATCCCATATCGTTCCACAACCACAGCATTTGCACTCTGCGACTTCTGGCAATTATCTAAACTCAAAAGGCTACTTCGGGACACTGTTTTGAGTCGATTGAAGAGACTTTTAACCGGAATCAGTTTTAGCATCTCACAAAACCAAGCGTAACTCAAGAACTAATGAATATTTGGACGTCAAATTTCACACAGATGTCAAGTACAGTGCCTAAAAGCTAAAAAAAGAAAAAAAAAATGAAATACTATATGACCGGGAAATTTAAATTGAAAACTGGTCTTACTTTTTGGGCATAGTAGTATTTTCGATTGTTTATTTCTTTCTTTTCATTTAAGTTAAAACTATGAAAAAATATACGTTTTTTTATTGCACATATCATTACAGAAATTAATAGATATACCATTTTGAGTAAAAAATAAATGGTCACATTAATTATACATAAATATATAAAAACTATAATTTAATAAGGATTTTTGTGTAGCGGGACGAGAAAAATTTATTGTGTGTACAAGTTCCTTGTTCCCTACAAAATCTGTGAGTCCATAATATAGATTACTTGAAGAATTCTGAAGACATCTATATAAGTATGAGAGAAAGTACTTTTTTAAGATTACTACGCTATAATCAAGTACAAAAGAGACTTCAAATTTTATTATTATTATTATTATTTTTAGAATTTATAGTTTAACAATAGGCGTAGGGCATATGAGCTGACAGCCGAGTGACTAGAGCTCTGGGGCTCGGTGCCATAGGTTTCGTACTCGAATCCTGGCAGTACTACATTCATAGTTGTTTGTAGTGGGTTATAATTCACTATAAGCCGCAGTTTTTCTCTCATGGAACCGTTTGACCGATGATGATGAATAGTACATATGGCTTTACATGTTGTTCAATTTATTTGAAGTTTTAAAAGTTACTAGCAATGTTTAATTTTGAAACAGTAATTGTAAGTTTCAGTTTCTTTATTTCCTAATATTATTTACAATTACACATAAACAATCGCTGTATTTGTAATTATACTTTGCAAACAATTAATATAAAAAAAAATTATGTCAATTCCTACTTATTTGTCACTATATTGCAGAAAAATCCCTTATGAATAAAGTTTAAATTTTACTCTTACATCTGGCGCCATCTATTGGTAGATACATGCAACTTAAATCTAAAAAAACAAAAATTAGCTAATTTAATTTAATTATTGAATTAATATTTGATAAAACTGTATTAACATTAAGTATGATCCGTTACAAGTTCAAAAAATGTATTTGAACTTGAATGGAGGAATAAAAGGTATTTTATTAACGGTTAAAAATTTGAACAAGTTATATATAGCGAGTGTGTGAACTAATAGTAGGAATTGAATAAAATACATGTTGACACGACTTTCTAGACTTTCTTTATTTTAGTTATAATTTTGATGTATTTCACTTCAAAATATTTCAAATGTAAAAGTTCATAAGAGCTTTTAATAACATTCTCAGAAACAGAATTTCTTTTTATTTCAGTGTATTCAGTTGATTTTGAACATTTCTATATTTGATGTGTATTTCAGTTTTGTTCAATTTTACTTAAATATATTTCGAAATGAATGATAGCATTTATAACGCTATTTTTAAAGAGTTTTGAATTTTTCTAATGATGGTTTAAATTTCTAAAAAAAAAAAACCTTTAAATTAGTTCCTTCAGAATAATAATTTCTTGATACTCATTCAAATCGTATTGCAAACAATATTTGCTTAAAAATATATTTGGATTAGAAAGTAAATGCAAATTCTTCAAGAAATAGTTTAAAATATGTTTATCAGATTCATACAATGAATGAATAGCAAAAGAAAATGAATTACCTTCAAAAGAATCATATCTTTCAGGACCATTTTCAAAGAATCAGACAGTGAAAATGACATTTTTGTTTTTAATTATTATTAATGTATATTATTCCAAGATATATATTTTATATTAAAAAAATCTATAATACCCCATGTAGAAACCCCAGGTTAATATAAAGTAAAATTTATATAAATTTTTGAGAACCAAATCCTTAAAATGAATAACATTGCAAAGTAGCCAACAATTTAAAGACATCTCTATGATATATCTATATGAGAGCTGCATCTTCTTTTTAAAGTAAAATAAAAAATGAAAACGGAAGCATATTTTTATATTGAAATATAGTTTATTTCATTTAGACATAATAACAAGGGCCGAAAATAAATAATTTAACATATTAAATATTTCTGTAACAATACAAGAGGTTCGTTTTCAATCCTTCAATCAGTTTTTAATAGATAGCTTTTCCGAGTCCGGCTCCCAAGATGCCAGCACCATATCCGGCTCCCAAGATACCAACTCCATGTCCAGCTCCCAAGACACCAGCACCGTATCCAGCTCCCAAGACACCAGCACCGTATCCAGCTCCCAAGACACCAACTCCATGTCCGGCTCCCAAGATACCAGCACCGTATCCGGCTCTCAAGACTCCAGCACCATATCCAAGACCAGCACCATATCAAGACCAGCACCATATGTCCAGACCGAGGGCACCTCCATAAGCTACAGGGGCGGCGACAGCGATGGCTCCAACCTTTCCTACTTCAGCCTTGGAGTTGAAGGAACCAGTTGCTGCATCCTTGATGTCATATCGGTAAGCGTAGTTGCCATAAGCCTGAAAGTAGAATGAACGGTTAAAATTCTGCAACTTTACCAATGGTTTCAAGCTTATTTGTCTTATCCCTTTTAGAAGAACGAAAACGAACCAGTACAAACTTGTAGATGTAAATTTTGATAGGTAATTCCTAATCAAATGATGTCAGATGACACTATTGGATGTAAACTTTACAATACGTGGTGTTAAGTGGACAGGTGTTAATGGAAGGAGTTTACATAATAACGTAGGCCTTTGCAATTAATAATTTCCATGAGAAACCTATATTTAATAGATATTTTGTTGACCTTTTCAGGTATAAATATTATAATTTAACTAAATAATAACTAATTATTTAGCATTTTAATGTAATACGATATTAATAAATTTGAAGAAATATGGAAATGTAATGAACACTATTCATAAAACTTTTTTATTCAATATTTTACATGTTGTTTTAAATATATTCTTATCTATAGTTCAAACGCAATTTGTGCAACGTACAGATGTTAAGAAATATTCTTTTTTTTTAAAAATGCTTAATGTCTATTCATTTATTAATCTCCATGATAAGGTATTTAAGATATTAGAAGTTTTAATGATTTCTGCAACTCTATTTTATAATTTTAATTGTCATTTATTGATAACCATCATATTTTGTCTTTTCATTAGAAGATAATTTGATTTTTAAATTAGGCAGGCGATAAAAATAAACGACACCTAAATATACTGAAGCATTAATGAAAAATTCGAAGAACATTTTAATACTTACATCTTGTTGGTTAGAGACAGCACTGACTCCAGTGTTGACGAGGGGTGCATAAGCACTGACAGCTACAAGAGCAGCGCAGAAAAGGCGATCTAGAAAGAAGATATCATGATCAAATTTAAACGTTATATGCCCTACTAATATTAATGTATTGTGCAAATATTTATGAGCCTTTAATCTGTACTATTTTTTCGTGTATAGGTACATGTTACTTGTTTCATGTACATGTCACTGACAATCCACCGATAAGCAATGCTTTGAGAACATTGTTTTGTAAAATTTAGAAATTTCGAGATAAATTTCCTTTCTTATGAATGGAACTCATAATCACTATTGACTTTAAAGAATTTTGAATTTAAAATGAGTTATTTGAAGTTTTGCTCTGGCACCGCTTTTATTATTATTATTTATTTATAATAATAATTCATATTTTGTTTATTCAATACAAAAGAGAATTTCGAAACCTTAATTGTTTCAATGGGTAATAACTGGACTTGTACCACTTTTTTAAATAAATCGACTATGTGTTATCAGGCTAATTATTAATGTATATCGAAGATTATTTTAATTTTATAAAACATTTTACATTTAAATATTAAATTTATACGATTAAGGGTTTAAATATTGCCAAAAGATTAAACAGGTTGTCTTAAAAATCTTTTTAAATAAAGAAATAAATTCAAAAATATCATTACATAATTCTGTTTGATAGGTTACGCAACAAAAACAGTTTCCTATCAGTAAGAGTCATAGAAATTTCAATACATTTATGAAGTCGTATCAAATTTGCGTAAATATTCATTTTAACAAATAGCAAAGTCTTAACACCTTGAAATTACAAAATAAAATTTTGTCTTTATTCTTAGATGGATGTATAAATAATATCCGTATAATAATTTGAAAAGATATTTTTTTTAATTGAAAAAAAATTCAATTTTAATATCCTTAAAGGAAATTATTACTATTGATTTTTAATTATTACTATTACTGTGATTTTTTCAATTTTATAAGGTTAAAGAAAATAATCACTACTTATTTTGACAAAGCTAAGATTATTATAATAGCTATAAATTTAATTCTTTACATGCACAGATTATTATATTGAATAATGATTAAAGTTAAATTAGCTTTGTAAATTTCGCAAGTTAAATACTCATAAGAACTTTATTGAGATAAATAACGACAAATTCCGCAATTCACACTTACCTTAGCGAACATGTTGATGCTTGGAGATACTTAGCTGGAATTGCAAGTAATTTAACAAAGAAAATCCATTGCTTTTATACTGCTCTAGAAAATAAAATATAAATAAATAATTAATTAATGTAGCATATGGTTCAGAGAAAAAAAATGCAAAACTTGAGGTATACAAGTTGAAAAATCTCGTTTAGGGAGAATTATGAATGTTCTCCACCCAATAGTAGATGACATTGAATTTTACAAGAGGTTAATTTCCTTGTACCAAGTGACACCAATTGAATTGTGTGTGCAATATTGGCGATTCTGATTCCATATCTGGGGTAAGGGTTTCAAGGTTTCTTTAATGAAATGTAAACAAATCTCGAAAATGATTACCAAGTGTCTTATGAAATAATTATATATTCAAAATAATGTTAGTGAATAGGTTTTATTAAATTTAAGAGAATTTTTAAATGAATAAAATTTTGCTGATTTAAGTATAATTTAAGAGTGTTTTACCAGAAAATGTATTGATCCAAATTTAAATTAAAATTAATCTTAATAACACATTAATATTATGATTATGAAATTTAAAGGTTATAGAGTGCATGGTTCTATGAAGATTTCTATATATATCTTAAGTAACAATTTCTAGAATTTTAACATTTTCAGTCGATAATTTTCAATAATTATTTATTATCAATTTTGATAATATTTGTTTCATTATATGGCAGTTG
This sequence comes from Caerostris extrusa, assembly GCA_021605095.1. Taxonomy (NCBI): domain Eukaryota; kingdom Metazoa; phylum Arthropoda; class Arachnida; order Araneae; family Araneidae; genus Caerostris; species Caerostris extrusa. The sequence goes on along the minus strand of BPLR01011708.1, from coordinate 6,628 downwards.
ATGAGACAAATTGTTCATATAAGCATCAATAAAAAGAATGATCGAATTTGTTTACTAATTTTTAAAAAAATACAAAGCTGACATACGATGTAAGCAAGGTGTAAACAGTACAATGAAAAATAGTAACTGTGTAGACAATATGAGGAAAAAATATTTAATGTATAAAAAATACTATACAAACACCTTTCAGGCTTTATGTTTTTTGGCTGAAAACATTTTCAGTATTCAATTCAATTTTTGTAGTGACTAAGTCCAAAAATGATTAGTAAATGTTTTCTGTTTACTGATTTCTTTTATTATTCATGTTAGAAAATTTTTGTGTTTTTTATCTAATCATCAGTGTCATGCAATGAGGGTACGGACGTACCATGAGAGTCTACTCATGGATGGAGGGTAAGGGGACAGCTTCTGCTGCGATGGGGTACCTGTAGGTAGAAGTCTGACTTGGCTCCGTGTAGCTGAAGAAAGAGGGAAGTGCCTTTCGGGGGGAGGGGCTTTTAGGGGAAACTATCCTGCATTTGTGTATAATACGGAGCAAAACTTGGAAAACTCCTAACCGAGACTCAGGGCGTTCGACTTATGTTCAGCATCTTGACTTTAGTTGCTCGAAGCAAGATGCTGAACGATCACTAACGCCCTAGAATCTCGGTTTTTGAAACAATGTCTGCAACAAAGCCGCCATCATCATAGCCTGGTACATCAGCCCTATCACCAGCGGCGCACGTTGCCACTGAGCCACGAGTCGGGCTGATTATTTTTTTTCCCGTATAATAAGGAAAAATAGTTATAATAAAATAAACAAAAACGTTTGAAAAGTAATTTATCAAACTGTTTATTTACTAACGTTTACACTTAGTTACTTCCTTCTTCGATATTACAATATAATGAAAAATATTTAATGTATTTAAAAAGTATGCAAAGACCTTTTTAAGGCGTTACATTTCTTTGTATTAATACATTTTTATTATTCAGTACAATTTTTGTTGAGATCCAAGTCCAAAAATGATTAGTAAAAGTTGTCTGTTTATCGATTTTTAACAATCATGCCAGAAAATATTTGTTCACTAATACATATTGTTACAAATAGGTTGCCATTTTAATGTATTGCCTAACAACAACCACGTCTATTTATAAGGCTCAATTTTTAAATTATGACATTTTTTTTTTTTTAATTCTAATAAAATAATATATAATGTGTCCTTGAGACAAACATTTGCTAATAGCTAAAGATTTAATAGAAAAAATATGACTTTTAGGGTAGCAAATAAATGAATAAAATTAGAGAGAAAATAAGGTGCTAGTATAAGAAATAAATTAATAAATAATAATTAGAGAAACACTCTTTCTCAATAAGTATATTATGTTACTAACGAATGTCATTATCTCATTATTTTCAATAAATTAGAAAACATCGAATACAAAAATTTTCTAGTATTTTTATGCAATAAAATACTATAGTAACATATTTTTAATATATAATTTATAAAATATTTTTCTAATATTTACTTTACTATAAGTTAGAGTCCATAATATGCCGTGCTTCAACCTTCCATCAAAATCTGAGATTTTGAAGAAAAAAAAAAAAACAAATATCAACAGTTCATATAATACTTTAAAATAATCTGTCATTTGATAATGCAATTCATGAGAAAAAACGAATGATCAGCGTATGGCCTCACAGAATGGCAAGTGAAATAAATGCGTGTTCAGATTATACATGCTTTACATTCTTCAAATCTAACTAAGAAAATTTATTTGCTGATATTTCTTTACTCTCAGTCTGTAATTAATATTCCCTAGTCATCTATCGCTATATTTCAGTACACATCTAAAAATAAATAATTTTAAAAAATTGCCAAATTTATAATTTTTGAAGACTAATATTCTGAATGCTTTAATATTGATTAAAAATACATCTGCTATTCATATTACTAACATAGACTTGAGTGGTTGGGTTTTTATTACAAAGGAACTGAGTTTGAATCCTGTCAGGCCTGCTTAACAGACATTAAAGGCCAACAGACTGATTGGATACATGCAAAAAAAAATATTATAATAATTTGAAAGCAAAGGAATACTTGAAAACAAAGCTATTAATTTATGTACTGTTAAACAAGAATGTGTGAATGGTTTAATATTGATTAAAAAACATCTGCTATTGAATTATTATTAACACAGACTTGAGTGATTGAGCTTTTAATACAAAGGAGCTCAGTTTGAATGCTGGCAAGTAAACCTAAAAAATTAGTCGACAAAATGAGTGATATATGTACTAATAAAAACAATATAATAATGTGAAAGCGAAGGAATACTTGAAAACAATGCTATGTACTGCCAAACAAGAATGCATGAATGTTTTAATGTTGATTAAAATTCATTAATTCTTTATTCAAAATTCATCTGTTATTCAAATATAACTAACAAAAACTTGAGTGATTGGGCTTTTAATACAAAGGAGCTCAATGTAAACCCTGGCAAGTCAGCCTAACAGAAATTAAAGTGGTCAGTAAATTTATTGGATAAAAGTAATAAAAAAAAAACAATACAATAATGTAAATACAAAGGAATACTTGAAAACAAGGCTATTAATGTATGTTCTGTTAATTAAGACACATGGAGATTATAAGAATTTTCTTATTAATAGTGGAGGAGGGTACAAAAGAAATTTTTGTAGAACAATGGTTTTAAAAATTAATTGCTATAAAACGTCATGTAATATCATACGTCATATACCAACTCAAATTAAAACACATTTTCCTTTTGAATTAGAGCATTGCTCTAGGTCATTTAAGCTAGTAAAAATAAACGATGTCCACACCCAAAAAAATTTCAAGGCTTTATGCTAATCTCAACATCAATCAAATATGTCAATGCCGCTTGCAGTTCACCTGAGTTATTGTATTTTTGTTGTTTTAATATTAAAAAAAAAATTCCCAAACATAAACAATATTTTTAAACCAGTATGAATTTTTTTCCTAGTGGATTTTGCCCATATAAAAGCGCGAATTCGTAATTTGAAGTCATTGTATTCAAATACAAATCGTTTATCTTTCAACATGTTCGCTAAGGTAAGTAGATCACCATTATTGAAATAGGAAATCGTTTATATTTTTAAAAAATAATTTTATTCCCATTATTTAGCATTGCATACTAAATATAAAATTTATTATAAATTTACGTTAAATTTACATTATACCAATTATCGCTTAAAAATATTTATGTATATTTTATATTTTCAACAAAAGCTAATAAATGTATTTTCGAACTAAAAATAATAAAGAATTTTTAATTTTAAAATATTTATAAAGAACTTTTGTTTCGATTAAATATTAAAGTAATTTAATTTCAACTATAGTAATAAAGGATATTTAATTTTAAATTCAAAGTTATAAAGTGAGTTTTAAATTCATTATAAATTCAAATTTCAAATGTTCATAAGAAACAGTTTGAAAAAAATAAAATCAGCTATTTACTTTATTTATCTGAAAGTATTTTAGAAGATTAAAATTTAATATAAAACTTTAAGACAAGTAAAAGTTTTTTTCAATTATTTTTATAAATAATACATCTCAAAAAATTTCAGAACGTTAGGTTTGTGTAAATTTTTTAAATCATCATTTCAAAAGTCTAACATTAATGATTTTTTATTAAAATCTTCCGAGGCCAAATGCAACTTGATAAAATACTTTGCAATTTAATAAAATATATAAACAATTCTTACAGTTTTTAACTATAAGCATTCTTCAAAAAAATTTATAATTTTAAATTATCACTTTGAATTAAATTTTAAATAATTATAATCCTTCTGAAACGCACATTTTTTAACTATCCATTACAATGCATCATTAACTTCAAACCATTCTCAAAATGAAGATTTTTAATTTTTCTGCAAATTTATCTTTTCTTTAATTTTTTTTTTTTGTTATATATTATCATTTAAGAAGGAAACTGTATATAATTGAATAAGGCATGCTTATATATGTTTTCACCAGTAATTGTAAAAGAAATTCAGCAATAATATTTTTCATTTCTAGATCGCCTTTCTTCTGCGCTGCTCTCGTAGCAGTCAGTGCTTATGCACCCCTCGTCAACACCGGAGTCAGTGCTGTCTCTAACCAACAAGATGTGAGTTTTTAAAGCAGTTGTATATTTTATTAGCATAATCGTTAAATAGTTTGTCGCACTAAAAAAAAAAATCAAATTGCACTTTATTTCACAAATTTAAGAATTTGGTTTCATTTATCAACAAAAAGTTGTATCACAAAAGTAGTAGTTCAATCACTGAGTTAGTCCTGGATAAATTGTTTTTAGTGACAATATAAGTCATACCATTTTCTCCTGCATTGCTGTTACAAACGGCTCCTTATGGAAAATTTGTTAGCGCTCTGGCATTTGATACCACAGGCTTCAGCTTCAATCCCTGCCGGTGGCATGGATGTTTGTAAGTGGTACGGAATCCACATTAAACTGTATGTCCCTGTCTAATTAGAATAAAATGTACACAAGATGAAATAGAGAGAGTCAAACCAAACCTGTAAAGCAAGAAAAGAAGTGTTTTTGTTTTTACTGTTAGAATTTTAAAATTTTAATTATAATTTTGTCCATTAAATAAGTGTTTGACATTTAAAATGATTCATAAGTATCATTTTCTCCATCAAACCTCTTCGATATGAAACTCATTTGGTTGGAAATATTTAATAATTAATAATTTACTATTAAATATTAATTTAAATAATATTATTTAGACTTATCAACGAGATATATGTACAAAAGCTCTTCTTTACAACGTTCAAACTAAAGATGAAACAAAGATGAAATGTGATATATTGAAAGAAATATACAGCTACGCGCAATGAAACAATTGATATTAATTTCTCACAGCTGATTATATTATAAGGTTGTGAATTTACTAATATATTATCGTGAATTAGCAAATTTAATTAAATCACATAATTCATTTAACGATAAACATAATCCTTTACAAATACATCAAAATACAATGCAATCCATCAGATAAATAATTTTTACAAACAAACCTTAAGTACCTTACCTTAAATATCAAATCATATTATATTACATCGAATTTACCAAACTGCATCGAATTGGATTTTTTTATTATTAAAGAAGAAAGATCTCATGGCTATTTCAATGTCTTTATTTGAATTTGGGAACCCTTGGTAAAGTTGCAGAATTTCAACCATCCATTCTATTTCCAGGCTTATGGCAACTACGCTTACCGATATGACATCAAGGATGCCGCAACTGGTTCCCTCAACTCCAAGGCTGAAGTAGGAAAGGTTGGAGCCATCGCTGTCGCCGCCCCAGTAGCTTATGGAGGTGCCCTGGTCTGATATGGTGCTGGTCTTGGATATGGGGCTGGTGCCCTCGGTCTTGGATATGGCGCTGGTGCCCTTGGTCTGGGATATGGTGCTGGTGTCTTGGGAGCCGGACATGGAGTTGGCATCTTGGGAGCTGGATATGGTGCTGGTGTCTTGGGAGCCGGATATGGTGCTGGTATCTATGGAGCCGGACTCGGCAAAGCCATCTATTAAAAAGTGACCAACGCTATGAAGCTGTTATCGTGACCAATTGTTAATGTTTTAGGCTGTTAAATTATTTAATTTAAGAAATTGTTTATTTATGAAATAAATTATTTAAAGATTGAAATTCTCTGTTTTATTTACAAATATTTTTTATTTTCATTTATATACACACTAATATATGCAAAAAAATGTACACTTAAATATCTTTATGAAAGTTTTATAAGTTGAAAAAAATTATTTTTGAACTCGACTTTCATTTGTAAAATTATTTCCAATAATTTTTAATAATCATTTATTTTAACTAAACTTTTTTAAAAGATCATGATGCAGACTTAAGTAATTGTTTCTAGCTAATATTAATTTTAAATAAATCTTATTCTCAAATATTTTTAAAAATCAGTGGCTATAAATTACTTTAGGTAAACTTTTTATTAGACCTAAGAAATTTTGTAATGTTATTTAAAAATATAGTTACGAATTTTACAATATATTTTCATCAACAGTATTTAAAATTTTTACTACAGTATAATTAATTCATCATCGTAGTAATTTACTATTTAATCTAATTTTTCACACTGTTACGTTAGTAATCACCAAAATACAAGATATTATAAATATTCTAATATGAAATGGGATTTTAAAATAAAAACATCACTATATAGCCTATAAAATATGTATTAATATGAAAATATGACTTATCAAAGTCAATGATATTTGTTTAAAATTTTACTGCCTTCATTTATGGACCCTTTTTTTTTTTATCTTGAAAATTTATTTAAATATATTACATAACAAAAAAAATACATATATTGTTTTTCTGACTTTAAATTTCTAATTTAGCAAGACATTTTCAGGCTAAAAACTAAAGTTCTTGTTCTTTTTTACTCAAAGCATAAAAACAGGCAAATGTTCCTGTTTTAAAGATCGTTTTAGGTAGCACAATCTATATAAAATTATTAAAAGGCAGTTATATATAAAAAATTGGTTATAAATGTAAGTTGTTTTATTTTGAGAATTACAAAAACGAAATTGTTCCGTCTATATGTAATTTAGGTATGCAACTTTTCATATTCGTTAGAAAGATG
>BPLR01011707.1:0-22924 GCA_021605095.1 Caerostris extrusa | reverse complement strand
GTTACGTATTGCTGCACTGCGTGAGAGATAACAAAATAATGCTTCTTTGACTACAGCAACTTTATAAGACAGGAAGTTGTATTTTTAGTTGTGATTTCATAAATATAATTTAAAAAAAAAACTATTGTAGAAGAAAGAGACGGTGATTATAAGAAATTATACTTAACCATACAATTTATTTACATTTCAGAAATAATGACCAGTTTTCTAACTTCATTTTCCAGAATTGCATGCACGCAAGAGTTAAGCCTTCATTTTTTTTTTCTTAGAAAATTTGAAAACTTCAATGAGATTTTCTACCCTTTCCTATTGGGAAGACTTCAAAAAATAATCTAATGCGTCATAATCGACACTTTTTTAATCTGAAAATTCTAATTTTTTTATATTGATATCATTTGGGGGGCGTTTGTGATGTTCAGCATCTTGCCTTCGTTACTCGGACTACCTGGATGGAGTTTTGCGTGTTTTCTTCCAAACGATATACAAATGCGGGTAGTTCCCCCCAAAAAGTTCCCGTAAGGCACTGCTCTTCTTCAGCGACACGGAGGCATGCCAGACGTCTATCTACGGTTGCTCCATCACAACAAAAGCTGCCCTCCTTCCATCCATGAGTAGATTACTTATGGGATGTTTATCCAGCCCTGCCGGACATTGAGGGATTACAGACACGCGCAGGCATGACACACACACAGATAAAAAAGAAAGATATCAGCTAATGGAAATCCATGACAATGAAATATTCACAAATTTTTAATAGAAATGTATTACAATTAAATATTTAAATTAATAATAATTAAGATTTTATTTATTCCCATTTTGAATTGGTATATATATATTTTTTTTTATTCTGACATAGTAAAATACCTCAGTGAAAATTCGTCGTCAAAAAAAATCCTTTTCTGAACACAGAGAACATCTGTAGAAAAGAAAATTTAGTTAAATTTTAATAATTATTTAAATTTCAAAATAAATGCCTCTGAAAATTCATTCATGCACAAAATTGTAAAGGAGCTATGTAAAGTATGAGTTGAAATTAACTATAAAAAAAATTAAACAACATTCATTTATTTTGAGCTGCACTTTTTAACGCTTTAATAATTAAAATTAGATAGCAATTGAACTATTTAAAAACGCAATTAATTGCTGTACATACGACAAAAGAAAAAATTAACTTTCATAATAATTTTCACATCATTCTATAAGGAAAAAGCTCCATCGAAATTCCCTTCAAACAGGCCATCATTAGTAAACATCACGGGGATTTAACACAATTAGGGACATCAGGGAACACTGTGTGTGCATAAAACATTTCACTCAAGATAAACATTCCCTCAACAGAAGAAGAAAGTTATCTCTTATAGACATCTCCAGATATATTTCTGACCAAGATACATACTATATAATGATGCACTATTATCGTATCCAATGTGAGCCAATTCTGTACGGATTAATCTATTCTCTTAATTTTATCGTTAGAGTTAATTGCTATGCCACGTCTTATTACAAACAAAGTATTCAGAATTCCAATCGAATACGAGAACAGGAACAATTGCGGAACTAGTAATTGTGACATCACCGTAACACATCAGAAGGATGTATAATGAATAATGGATTTTGGAATTATAAAATTGATCTCAAAAACGTATTTTTATTTTATTTATTTAAATAAGCACCTATTTAAAGAAAAACTATCCACTTGTAAATCTTTGCTGCATTATTTATTAGTTGTGAAGGCGTGATCCAACGTAAAAACAGTAAATTTTCTTAAAAGCAAAGAAATTTTTACGTAGTATTTTACTTTGTGTTGTATTGCAATATTTTTTTTTACTTTATAAGAATGTTCTTATGTTGATAAAAAGCGTTTAAAAAAAATTGAGTTTGAGATACCTCGGGAGAGGGGGGAGACTCGATGGCGTCTCTTCCTCATTAAATCGGACGACCTGGTGAGAGTTTTCCGATTTTCTCCCGTACGATATGCAAATGGGGGTAGTTCCCAAAGGACCTCCCGAAAGGCACTGATCTCCTTCCTCAGCGACATGAAAAACTTCTATCTACAGATGCTCCATCACAACAGAGGCTGCACTGCCCTTTCCCTTCCATGAGAACACACGGGTTCACGTACTTGGTCTAGATGTTGCAGTCGAACAAGTGGGACAAAGAAACAACAGCATCTCACGTTTCACAAACATGTGTTAATTATAATAACATTTTAGGAAGCGCCTATCGGAACCCCTATTATACAAGAAATAAATATATTAAAAATAAGATTATAGGTATAGTAACAGATGAACGTCTTAAAAACTCTTAAGAAAGGCAATTCCTTGCAACAAACTGAACATTAAGTTTACCAATAATGAAAACATTTCAATATAAAAATGCAAAAAAATGAAGAAGTTTTATTTTTAAAATTTGTATCTATATTTTCTAGGGACTAATTTGAGTAATTAAATATTCATAACATGTTCAACAATGAAAAGAAAAAAATTTAACTTAAAAACATTATTTTTATATATGTCGATAATGCATAGCAATAATCATATATTTCCCTTCTCATATGATAATACTAATTCTAATGATAGTTATTTCGGCAAAAACTATCATTAGAATTAGTATTTAACATATGAGGTACAAAACAGCTTTTTTTCCCAACAAATGTGCCCGAGAAAGCCATGAAGGTTAGACACAGCTTATTTAAGAACCTAATTATACAATACAATGCAGCAAATTCACTTAACTCCCTTTAGAGAAATGAGGCTGTAAGAATTAAGCACCACATGCAACGCAATCTTCTTAATCGCGAAAATCAAAATGAATATCATTTATTTCTGTTATTACAATTTCATACATGGTTCAAATCTAAATATGTACATGCGAATAAATATTTTAAAAGTTATCAACAAAGTAAGATCTTAATTCTCTCTTGTGAGGAGAAGATCTTCGTTGAAGAGATTGTATTTTTGAAACATAACAGAGAAATGGAAAGCATTTATCTGTTACTCTAGAGAACAGTCTAGCCAATATTTTTCTTTGTTTACTTCTTAAACGAGCAGAAAAATTTATTTGCCCTGCTCCGTTCTTTTACTGTGATTCGTGATATACTCTGACACGACACAGCACTCCCGCGAGAGGTTTACAGAAATAATGCTCGCTGCAGCTAACTTTATAAGACGGTTATGTGTTTCGAGTGATTGTTAAAAAGATTGCGAACACTGATGTAGCAATAAAAATCAAATCTCAGAAGAACTGTTAAGATTACTGGAAGATTTAAAAAAAAAAAAATGTATAACTGATTTCTATAAGAATTTACTCCTGTAAATAGGGTATTTAAAAAAAAGTTCTATAAAATGTCAAAAAACTCAAATATCTATAAAATGTTTGTTGTCAAATAAAATGTTTGTACTTTTATAATATAAAGAAAACCCACTTTACATTTAAGTAACAACTGTATAGTTTATAAAAAAGTTTATAAGAAATATAAATTAATTTCAATTGGTTTCACTTTACGGTAATGTTTGAAACACATAGTCAGAATACATTTTACTGTGTCCAAAAATGTAAGACCAATTTTTTTTTTTTTTCAAAAACTTTTATTTATTCTCCCAAATTTATTTTAACGCCTTCAAAGTAATGGGAATTTTAAATTGAAAATTAATCTTACTTTTTGGATACAGTAGTACATCGTTTGTTTAGTTAGATATACGTTACATTATTTGAAACTGTAGTGTGCAGGTTGGGCAACCACTTTGTAACTGGATGTGGTTAGGTTGAGATAGGTTTGAGAATTCACAGCTTTATTGACACACGCACAAACACCACACACATACAGTTAGATGCATACAATATTTAACACATTTAAAGACAGATTTCATTTTGAAACATAACAGAGAAATGAAAACATGTATCTGTTACTCTAGAGCACAGTGTAGCCAATATTTTATTTTTTTACCCCACTCTATTCTTTCGCCGAGATTCGTGATATACTCCGACACGATACAGCACTCCCGCGAGAGGTTTGAAATAATGCTCACTGCAGCCAACTTTATAAGACGGTTATATGCTTCGAGTGATTGTTAAAAAGTTTGCGAACACTGATGTTGCAATAAAAATCAAATCTCAGAAGAACTGTTAAGATTACTGAAAAAAAGATGACGATTTAAAAAAAATGTATAAGTGATTTCTATAAGAACTTACTTGTGTAAATAGAATGTTTAAAAAAGTTAACTCAAATATCTTAGTTATTTAACAATAAATATTACAAATGAAATATTTTACTAATAGAAAGAAACCGACTTACTTTTTCAATTCCTACTATTAGTTCACACTCTCCCTATATATATTTATATATCTTGTTCAAATGATGACGTAATAATGGATGACGATGTTAATACAGTTTTTTTTTTTTCAAATATTAATTCATTAATTAAATTTAATTAATTTAAAATTTTTCTTCGTTTATCTAAGTATTAATATACTTTCAAAAAAATTATTATATTACTTGTAAATAATAAAAATTACTTAACTGTACAGTTTAATTTCTATTTCTTATAAACTTTTTATAATTTTAATTAGGTTTATTTTAATATAATATTTAAAGCGCATGTGGAGAACCCATTATATTCAAAACATCACAAATGTTAAATTTTTTTCCCAGCCCCTAAATTAAATTGATTTCAAAGATCATAGATTGTCTGCTAAGAAGTTTTTAAAAAATTTAATTTGTTATACTATGCATGTAGGCAAAATTTTAAAATTTAGTAAATGTTGATATCGATAAGGAAAGGGTTGAGTGTCATTTAAAGGAGATTGATGTTGATAAAATGTTAAAAATTTAGTTCGATACACATTTACGTTATTTGAAATTGTAGAGTGCAGGTTGGGTAATGAGATTTTAACTGAAATGGTTGGGTTGATGTATTTGAGGCGCAGGTTGGGTAATGAGATTTTAACTGGAAATGGTTGGGTTGATGTATTTGAGGCGCAGGTTGGGTTGATGTATTTGAAGCGCAGGTTGAGTTGGTTTGATTTGTCGCTCTATGGTCATTTTATGCACACTTTAGGCTAATTAGAACGGGATCACACTAACAAACATCCTAACAAATATCCATAGGAATCGAATCTGAAGCCTGTGGTAACAGAGGACAAAGAGGTAGCCAATTGGCCATCAGGCCGATGAGACTCATATTGGAGAACTCACAGATTTATTTACACGCGCACAAACACCATACATATATGATTACATACAATATTTAACATATTTAAAGATAGATAATTATAGATTCATTGAAACATTATTCTTCTACCGAAAACCAGAAACTCGGATACGCGCAGGGTGCGCGAAATATACTTCCTCTCCGTGTGAGAGTATGTAGGTCAACTTTATGCCCTTCCCTCTCGGGATGAGATTACAAACTAAACGTTTCTCAGAGGGAGAGCAAGTTGAGCTGTACTTCTTGTCGGGTGAGAGTCTTGAGGCCGACTGAACTTTTCTCCTGAACGCCACAGGGGACTTTTTTTTTGACAGTGTAGGAAGCCCGGTTACAAAACAACATTAATAGCATGAAGTATAGATGTAGAATAATTAACTTATTAAGGGAGAAACTTATGAAATATTATTTATTTATTTGAAACTCTGAGAAAATATAACATAGTATTATGTTGTGATATTTTAATGAAAAATTATTCTATTATATAAATTAAAATACAAAAATAATTTCCACTATTCTTGAGACAATCAAACCGCATTTTTAAAATAACTATTGGCTCTTCTGCTTGAAATGGCGACCTGATGGTCAATTTTCTAGAGCTCTGTCCTTTGCTACAACAGGCTTCAGGTTAGAATCCTGGCTGAGGCATGAATGTTTTTTAGTGGTTTGGAATCCACATTAAACTGTAGGTTCCGGTCTAATTAGCCTAAAGAGTGCACAAAATGACTGCAGAGCGATAAACCAATCCAATTCAATTTCTAATCTTTCTTATACTTTTCAATGTATTAAAACATATAATTATCATCATATAATTATTAAAACATTTAAGGAACACCCTTGAGTTAAAAGTGAGAGTAATAAATGAAATAATAATTAAATACACCAAAAAAAATAAAAGAATGTTGTTGCATATAGTGAAATTCAGAGACACTTCAAGTTTTGATTGAAGACTAAACGAAAATAAATATGAAGGTAAAACTCACTTATACAAATGGCGAGTTTCACTGAAATATAAAGAAACTAAATGACATCTGACATTAACATTAGTTTAATTTGAATCACCCAGTCAAGCCTTATAAAAGAGAAAAGGGAGAAACTTATTATTAACAAACTTAGAAAAATAAACTAAATCTGAAAGATTTGGACATACCCATGTTTAATCTTTTTCCTACCAATAAAACTCAGCTTCATATGCTTTTAAAGAAGCACTTAAAATCACTTATGTCATTGAAAGTCTCCGGGAACGAACTTGAAAAAGCAACAAAATCCTAGTTAGCAGCAAACGCATGAACAACTTCCCTTAAAAGAATTTTTCCACAGAACAATTCACGAATTCCTCATTTAAAAGACGATATGTATAAGGCAGACATTCGTGACTATGTACACATGTCTTTTTGATAAACTGTCAGTAAACAAGCTCATTTTTTTAAGTTTTGATACGAAGCAGGGGAAAGTTACTACAAGAACAGAAACAGCAAAATTGAAAACGAAGAAGGATGGTGATAGGTAATTAAATACCCTCATCTAACAAATCAAACGATCCTTTTAATGATATAACTTTTTTTTTTTTTTTTTTTTTTTTTTTGAACTTTTCCCGACTTTTCGCTCAGGAAAATTATTATAGATGCCAAGATTGGAATCAAAGGATTCATTCATCAAAGAGGGTTTCTAATTTTTCTTTTTTTTATATACATTGTTTCACTTTCAAAACTAATGGGGAGATTAAAAAAAAGGGAATTTATTTTAAATGACAATCGCATTCGTTTTGCGTGTAACTTCATCGCAGAAGACCTCCTTAATGATTGGAGAGATTAATGTGAAGTTTCAATTTTCATTTCAGTTTAATATCCCCGACTGGACACGAATGCTGGCTAGCCGATAAACTGCCAATCTTTTACATTTTTTTTTTTTTTTTTTCTTCTTCCTTATATCCTCCTATTCTAAAAGTATGGTAATTATGGAAAACGGAAAACTTTATTATACAGGAAGAAGTTAGAAATTAATTAACGAAAGACTCGTCGTTCGAAAAATCCTATAAGTCGATTCACAATCTATTTCGGTTAATCAAATAATGAAGGACGAAAAAAAAAAAATCCTTCAAAAATTATAAAGGTTAACGTTGAAATTAAGAATGACTCTTTTGGCCGATCTGTTTTCAATCTTCTATATAACTTTTCAATGTATTAAAACAATTAACTAACTTCATATTTAAGGAATACCACTTGAGTTAAAAGTGTGAGTAAAAAGTGAAATACACCCAGAAAGGGAAAGAAATTGCTGCATTGTTGTAGAGAAATTTACAGACGTTTCTAATATTTTAAGTTTTGATTGAATACTAATGGATAAACAAATACCAAGATAATATACAAATGTCGAATTTCACAAAAAATATCATAATCAAAGTAAATGACATCTGACATTAACGTTAGTTTAATTTGTATCACGGAGTTTAGCATCATGATAGAGAAAGGGAAAACTTATTATTAATAAACTTAGAAAAATAAACTAAATCTGAAAGATTTGGACATACTTTATGTTTAATCTTTCGTATTAATAAAACTCAACTTCGTATGCTTTTTAAAGAAGCACTTAAAATCACTTATGTCATTGAAAGATTCCAAACGAACTTGAAAGCAACAAAATCCTAGTTAGCAGCAAACGCATGAACAACTTCCCTTAAAAGAATTTTTCCACAGAACAATTCACGAAAAACTCTTCTCCCTCATTTAAAAGACGATATGTATAAGGGCAGACATTCGTGACTAAGTACACATGTCTTTGATAAACTGTCAGTACAACAAGCTCATTTTTTAAGTTTGATACGAAGCGGGGAAAAGTTACTACATGAACAGAAACAGCAGAATTGAAAACGAAGAAGGATGGTGATAGGTAATTAAATACCCTCATCTAACAAATCAAACGATCCTTTTAATGATATCACTTCTTTTTAAAAACTTTTCCTCGACTGGAAAATTATTTTAGATGCCTCGATTGAATCAAAGTATTCATTAATCAAAAAAAAGCTTTCTAATTTTTCTTTTTTTTTTTTTTATATGCATTGTTTCACTTTCAAAACTAATGGGGGAAGATTCATCAAAGGGAATTTATTTTAAATGACAATCACATTCGTTTTGCGTGTAAATTCATCGCAAAAGGACCTCCTTAATGATTGGAGAGATTAATGCGAAGTTTCAATTTTTCATTTCAGTTTAATATCCCGACCGGACACTAATGCTGGGTAGCCGATAAATTGACGATCTTTTACATTTTTTTTTTTTTTTTTTTCATTTCCTTTTATTTCTTTTTATATCTTGCATGGGACTGAAAAGTATGGTGATTATGGAAAACGGAAAACTTTATTATATAGAGCGAAGTTAAAAATTAATTAACGAAAGACTCGTCGTTTGAAAATCCTATAAGTCGATTCAGAATCTATTTCGGTTCATCAAAGAATGAAGGACGAAAAAAAAAAAATTAAAAAAGACAACGTTGAAAAATTAATTGAACCCAAGTTAATAAACCTCAGAAATGATTGCTTAAAATTGTTATTTCACAAAATATCATAAACAATTTAAACGACATCTGACATTAACATTAGTTTAATTTGAATCACGGAGTTTAGTATTATAAAAGAGAGAAAGGGAGAAACTTATCATTAATAAAACTAGAAAAATAAATTAAATCTGAAAGGTTTGAAAATACTTCATGTTTAATCTCTTTGTACCAATAAAACTCAGCTTCATATGTTTTTAAAGAAGCACTTAAAATCACTTATGTCATTGAAAGATTCCGGAAACGAACTTGAAAGCAACAAAATCCCACTCAGCAGCACACGCCTAAACAACTACTCTAAAAAGAATTTTTCCACAGAACAATTCACGAAAACTCCACTCCTCATTTAAAAGACGATATGTATAAGGCAGACATTCGTGACTAAGTACACATGTCTTTGATAAACTGTCAGTAAAACAAGCTCATTTTTTAAGTTTTGATACGAAGAAGGGGAAAGTTACTACATGTACAGAAACAGCAAAATTGAAAACGAAGAAGAACGGTGATAGGTAATTAAATACCCTCATCTAACAAATCAAACGATCCTTTTAATGATATCACTTTTATTTTATTTTTATTTTTTTTTTTTTTGAACTTTTCCCCGACTTTTCGCTCTGGAAAATTATTTTATACATGCCAAGATTGGAATCAAAGGATTCATTCATCAAAGAGGGTTTCTAATTTTTCTTTTTTTATATATACATTGTTTCACTTTCAAAACTAATGGGGAGATTCAACAAAAGGGAATTTATTTTAAATGACAATCGCATTCGTTTTGCGTGTAACTTCATCGCAGAAGACCTCCTTAATGATTGGAGATTAATGTGAAGTTTCAATTTTTCATTTCAGTTTAATATCCCCAGACCGGACACTAATGCAGGCTAGCCGATAAATTGCCAATCTTTTATATTTTTTTTCTTTTTCCTTTCCTTTCTTTTTTTTCTTATATCCTCGCATCCGAAAAGTAGTATGGTAATTATGGAAAACGGAAAACTTTATTATATAGGGCGAAGTTAAAAATTAATTAACGAAAGACTCGTCGCTGGAAAATCCTATAAGTCGATTCAGAATCTATTTCGGTTCACCAAAGAATAAAGGACGCAAAAAAAAAAAAAAAAAAAAATTATAAAGGACAACGTTGAAAATTAATTGAACCCCAAGTTAATAAACTCTAGAAATGATTGCCTAAAAGATAATTTTGTGCGACACATATTAAAAATGATAGTCATGATGGCTTAGTTAAAACTAATTCCTTTAAATGCAGTATCTTGAATTTATTATGATATGAAGAATTTTTTTACTCGCATTCATTATAAATTTAAAAATTATTAGTCTTGACATGAAATTATTTTTTTAAAAAACCAACCATCATAGCTAATAATTTTATACGAATAATTTAAACTGTCAATGAATTAAAATTTATTTCTTATAGTTTATTGAATTTTTTTCACTCGTATTCATTATAAATTTAAAAATTATTAGTTTTGACATGAAACTATTTTTTAAAAGAATAACCATGATAGCTGATAATTTTATACGCAAAAATTTAAACAATCAATGAGTTAAAATTTATTTCTGACAGTTTATTGAATTTTTTATTATAAATTATTTTTACTCTTATTCATTATAAATTTAAAAACTGTTAGTCTTGGCATGAAACTACTTTTTTTTAAAAAAACTAACCATCATAGCTGATAATTTCATACGAATAATTTAAACTATAAGCGAATTAAAATTTATTTCTGATAGTTTAACGATTTTAATTTCTTAAACATCGTATGAGAATTAAGTTCAATTTTAATTATTAGTAATTCCATTTGTAACTACTGGTGAATTCACTAGTAATTATAAAATATATTACATTTTTTAAATCAAAATTGGCTACATAAATTTTTATATTAAATTCAATTACTCAGAATTTTTACATATAATGGGACACACTTTTTATTCTTTCTTAAATTTTGCTTCTTCTTAAATTATTATAACAGATAACAAAGCTAGAAAGAATCCAATTCCACTATAATAATTGCAGAACAAACATGTTAGTTTTAGTTTCTAATTTTTCGACAGTTTTCTTAACTACAGCACATTAATTTATTATATTTTAAATACATTGTATAAAAGTTTATAAATAATTAACTTTTGTGTGCAGGTTTGAGAAAATCACAGCTTTATTTACAAATGCACAACTCCACACACAAATAATTAGAGATTTACAATATTTAACACATTTAAGGATATCTAATTATAGTTTCGTGGAAGGATTCCATTTCTAAGCCGAAAAATCGATACTGAACACGAGATGTGCGAAATATACTTCCTCTTTAGGTGATAGTATGTAGACCAACTGACCATTTCTCCTCAACGCCACTTTGGTGCCATATGCTTCAGGTTAGAATCCTTGAGGTGGCATGGATGTTTGTTAGTGGCTGTAGTTCCCGGTCTAATTAGCCCAAAATGTGTATAAATTACCGTAGAGCGACAAATCAAAGTAATCCTGAATGTCACAGAGAAATCTCTTGCCAGTATGTAGGAGGAAGCACGAATACACTTACATGGTTAAACTCACATGCAAAAATAGCATAATAAAAAAAAATCAATTGCCAGCAACAAATGTTAAAATGTACTGTTACGATCGTAACTTTTGAATAAATTCTCTAATTTCTAATTTATTGACGCATTCAAGAAGTGAATGAATTTATTAATATCCGAAAATTGATAGAATTGAAACTGCCAAATATTTTTAAATTAAAATAGCGAAGGAAATATTTTATAAAACATGAAATTGCTCTGACAAATTAAATTTAATCCGAATTATCGAATATCAACTGATAAAAATCAACTCGATCTTAACTGAATGCATAAAAATTGTGAAAAAATGCACATTTAATTTAATTCCAATGCATATTTTATTACATTTTTAAAAATTACTTACCTAACAACAATTACGTTTTTTTATCTTATAGGATAGAAACATTTCATACATATATATAAATCAAGAAGAATTCCTTAGTTAAAATTTATAGAAATAGAATAACCCTTTTATATTCGAAAAAGAATCACAAGATAAACGAAACAAAAAAAAAAAAAACTATAAAAGGTGTTTTCAATTTGGCTACCTCTTGAAATACAAAAATAGTAAATAAATAAATAATAGTTAAAGGATTGGAAGATGCGAAAATTTCTCCAATATTCGCATGCCATCAGCCTCAATTACTTGAACAAGTAAATTCGATTGGATGGGGAAATCCCCAAGTCCATTTTTCCTCCAAACAAAAAAAATCCCTCTGCCAAGGAAAATCCCATTCCTAATTACACTTCCGCGTGAAGGAAAACGTTCTTGACACATTCCTGCACACCGTTATGCCTCCCGGAAAAGGGAAAGTGGATGGAAAGGGGGTGTTCTTTAAAAAACATCATCCCCGGATTAAGTCCCTCGATTAAATCACCCTTTTTAAGTTCGATTCCCACCCCTTCTCTCCACCTTGGCGTGCTTGCACGAATCATCTGGCTTGTCAAGTCTCGCCTAATAGGATTATAATTCTTTAGGGGCGAGCACCAGCGTCCATGAAGAATATGCACTTCTACGAAATGGGACAGAAAAGGAAAATTTAGTAAGAATTTGTAGTGGTTAGTGGTGCAGAAATGGATAGAAAGTCAGGAGGGAGCAAATTTTCTTGCATACTAAATGACTTTCTTTGGTAAGGGATTTAGGAGGAAAGCCGCTAAAAGGGGATAGGGAAAAAGATTGCAGTACATTGTAGCACTCGCTCAGAATTTAATCTTAAATTCTGGGGAAGGAATTCAAATAAAATTAAAAGTTCTCTATCGTACGATTTATTGAGTACTTTGACCATTATAATTCACACAAATAATTAATTCTATAATCTGTTAAGTTAAAAACTAATTAACTGTTAATTATCGAATTAATACCTTCTGTTGCACATCTAATTTAATTCAAAACATCAAAATAAAGAAAATAGCAAGTAACAAGCAAGTATTTTTACAGATTTCGCAAGTAATATTACAAAAAAAAAAGGAGAAAAAAATTATTTTCACAAAAGATTCCACAGATTTTTCACAGATATCAGAAAAACAAATTAGTTTTCATTATATTTTTAAAGATTTTTTTGAAAAATGTATAAGCCAGTTTAAATAAAGGGCTTGATGGCCGAGTGACTAGAGCTCTGTTTCTCAGTACCACAGGTTTCGGGTTCGAGTCCCGGTGGAGGTGGTTCGAAATCCACTTTAAACCTAGGTCTCAGTCTAATATGACTTTTGGCGTAGGGGTTGGCCCATCATGACGCTGTTGCGCATTTGAAGTAGTAGAAGAAGAAATTTAAATAAATTGAATAATTTAAGATATCCGTGCATTTTTGAAATTGATTAAAGAGCAAAATGGAAAAACTTAAATGAACATTTGTCTAACATAAAAATGGTACAAAATAATGCAATATCTTTATCAGATAATTATAAAGAACTGTACTTCATAAA
The DNA here is from genome assembly GCA_021605095.1 of Caerostris extrusa. NCBI lineage: Eukaryota > Metazoa > Arthropoda > Arachnida > Araneae > Araneidae > Caerostris > Caerostris extrusa. The sequence goes on along the minus strand of BPLR01011707.1, from coordinate 9,674 downwards.
ATTACAGTCTAGACGTTTATTCGTAAATATAAGAATATTGCAAGAAAAGTTTGAATTTTATAAATTAAAGACCACAAAACAATTTATGCTACTTTATTTTTATGTATCTGAAACTTTTCAAAACGTAATATCTTCAAGGTAAAATATAAAATAAAACTTAAAAACAAATTAAACAGGCAAACGAATATTACAATATATATATATGATCAACTGAAAATGCATATAGGAGGAAAAAAATATTTTTGACAATTATCCGTACTGATCTCAAATCCACTCTAGATTTTGATGGTTAAAAGGTCACCACTGACATGCATATAACAAACTATCATCAGTGTAAATTTATGACGTACACCTAATTGAATTAAAACGAAATCTAAAAACACCAAGAAAGAAAAAAAGTTACATACTAATGGGATTCACAAGTCAATGATACTTTCTCCAATTTCGCACGTAGAAAAAAGTATTCTGTGTCCTTTCTTTTTCTTTTCTCCCCATTTGGGAAAAATATTTATGTTCTCCACCTCTAAGAGCATCATTAGAGGAGCCTTTAAAAACCAAAAAAAAAAAAAAAAAAGAGGCAAAGGGTATGCGTACGAATCTAATGAAGTCAGATTTAAACAAAAGAAGGCCACTGCCAGAAAGATGTTTCACCTTTTATGCAAATGGAAACCAAAAAAGATTCCTCCGTTTCTATGAAATTCTAGGCAAAGAAAAAAGTGGTGCTTAAAATGTATATTCTCGTATTCATTATTTTTGGGAGGAAAGCAGGAAATAAAGAAATTAAAGGGAAAAAACATTTTAATGTACAGAAGTTTTCGTAATTATAATAAAAACAGAAAGTATTACATAATATCTTAAAATATTTTTTATAATGAAATGTGGTTTTTGAAATATTTTAACAACGAAAAAATCATTTAGCAATAATAATTAATAATAAAAACTCATATATAAGACATAATTATGACTTAATTAGAATTTAATTATATGCTAAAAAAATTACTTCATGACATAGTGTCTAACCAATTTTGTAATATTCATCGTATATTTTGATACCTTTCGTGTACGACTACATTTCAGGTAAAAATTTTGAAAAAACGAATATTTTTGAATGAATACAATACTTCTAAGTAGAAATGTAATAATTTTCACAAAGGCATTATTTGATTAGACAATTTCTCTCTTTTAAAAACGCACTATTTAAGTCTCCTGCAATATTTAATTTGTAACGTTAGGCTTGGAAACACTTTTAATTTTTATTTACATTTACGTATATATATATCGTAATCTGGGTTATATATTAGTTACAAAAAAAACTAAATTTAGCAGTGTAAACTTAGACGTACACCTAATTGAATTAAAAACGAAATCTAAAAAAAAAGAAAAGAAAAAGTTACATACTAATGGGACTCACAAGTCAATGATACTTTCTCGAATTTCACACGTAAAAAAAAAAAAGCATTCTGTGTCATTCTTTTTCTTTTTCTCTCCATTTGTGAAAAATATTTATGTTCTCCACCTCTAAGAGCATCATTAGAGGGAGCCTTTAAAAACCAAAAAAAAAAAAAAAAAAAAAAAAGAGGCAAAGGTATGCGTACGAATCTAATGAAGTCAGATTTAAACAAAAGAAGGCCACTGCCAGAAAGATGTTTCACCTTTTATGCAAATGGAAACCAAAAGATTCCTCCGTTTCTATGAAATTTTAGGCATAGAAAAGTGGTGCTTAAAATGTATATTCTCGTATTCATTATTTTGGGAGGAAAGCTGGAAATAAAGATTAAAGGGAAAAAAACATTTTAATGTACCGAATGTTTTCATAATTATAATAAAAAAAAAAAAAGTATTAAAGAGAATCTGTTTGAAAAATGTTTTATAACAAATTTCGACCTTTGAAATACTATTTTTGGCATATCTTAACAACAAAAAACAATTCAGTAATATTAATTACTAAAAATTATCCAAAAAAAATCATATATAAGCCGCAATTAAGACAGATTAATTGAATTTAATTATAAGTAAAAAAATTTCTTGATAATATTGTGTCTAACCAGTTTACAAGTAATTTGGAATATTCATCACTTACTTTCATATATTTCGTATGCGAATACATTTCAGTTAAATATTTTTGCAAAAACAAATATTTTTTAATGATTATAATGATTTAAATACTCTCAAAGTAAACTAATAAACTCAAAACAATAGAAAACACTTGTGATTCACGAGAAAGTCCTCTTTTGAATCATAACTTGCGTAAATATTTTTTTCGGTTAATAGATAATTCAGTTTAATATAATTCAACCCAAAATTAAAAAAGAAATCTGAATTATTACGTTATTCTTAACATTAATTTACCTTATATAAGAAATTCATATTTGAGATCGAAGATTATATCGTTATCTTTTGTGGCTCAGTGAAATCCCTTCAAAATTCCGTCTTTTATTCGTAAAATAGTCTAAGCAACTAATCTGTAGTCTAATACAAGTCTAATGCATGCTATCTGCAAGTCTAATGCAACTAATCTATAGAGACATTGCCTCAACCAAAAAAAGGTTGAGATGCAAAATCGTTACCTCCGGCTAACGAATGCAGACTTTTCCCTAACCCTCTCTTTGCTTCCAATAGTCATTATCTCATCACTAGTGTTCTGGTACCGACTGTTTGGGCATGGTCGTTCACTACAGCAAAAAAGGGTAATGTCTTGCTATCGGGAGAATATCCCGTGAGGTAAAAAAATAAATTATCAAATTACAGCACTATTCTGTCTTAATAATAAAATCTGTCTGCATAGATTCTCTTCATAGTCATAGATTTTTTTTTTTCATACTATGTTAAAATGAATTTAAATTATTCCTTTAATTTGTGCAATTTTCGAAGTCATAATAATAGAAAACTCCATTTGATGCTCCACAGAATTTCATTTCTGTAATAAGGAACTGTAAATCGGTAGTCTTGCATCTAACTCAAAATAAAACTTAACAAGCTACATTCTTTTATTAGTAAAGTTAAGTTATTTTTTCACAAGAAATAGATATCAGAGATTATCATTACGTTCTACAGACGTCAAATAACTTCAACAAATTGAGTCTTATATTCAAACAAACTGCTGAACTTGCAAGCTTTGATGCAATTATTGATGAAGTAATTCAGTAATAAAAATAATAATAAAAGTAAAACACTATTCTGTCTTAATAATAAAATCTGTCTACATAGGTTTGTTTTTGCATGTTACGTTAAAATGAGCTTAAATTATTCTCTTAATTTGTGCAATTTTCGAAGTCTTAATAATAGAAAACTCCATTTGATGCACCACTGGGTTTCATTTCTGTAATAGGAAACTGCAAATCAGTAGTCTTGTAACTGAATCAAAATAAAACTAACGAGCTACATTCTTTATTCGTAAAGTTACATTATTTTTCTCTAGAAATTCCCTTTAGATATCAAGAGATTATCATTACTTTCTATAGACGCCAAATAAGTCTTATACTCAAACAAACTGCTGAAGTTGCAAGCTTGATGCAATCATTCCAGTTAATCTCAGAAGTAATTCAGTTTCATCGACGAGTGCTTGAAATATGAAAATCGTTACCTACAGGAAACGTAAGCTCTTCTCTGCTTAAAATAATCATTATCTAGTCCCACTAATTCTGATAATGATTCTTTTGGCCATTTTCCTTTCACTACAACAACAATGTAATGAGAAGGGAGTATATTCATTATCATTTGTTGCGTTAAAGAGTAAAAAAACAAATATATATATATATATGATGGTGCTATATACCTTGTCCTCCCAACCAGTTTCATATGTTTTTAAATACTGCATCATAGATCTTCATTAATTTACCATGTTAGTGAAAATTTCAAAATCAAAAAAAACAGAAAACTCTACCTGACACGTCACAGAGTTTAATTTTTGGAAGTGAAAACTGACATCCGAATGAATTGAAAAACGTAATAAGCCATAATCCTTATTCGTAATTTACTTTTCACATAAAAATACTCTTTTTATATCAAATATATAATCATTACTTTCAGTAGTCAAGTCTGATTTAAAAACAAATTGAGTGCTTTACTGAAACAGATTACAGAAGTTACAAGTTCGATTCAACTAATCTAAAGGGTCATTCAATTCCATTTAAGAAAGTCTCCGATGCAAAATCATGAACTCTAACTAATGAATGGAGTCGTCACTTGAGGCATCTTCTTTCCAAGAGCAATAATGTTAAGTCCTACTTTCGGACATATATCACAATACTATTTGGTGCAGTAAAGATAATCAATAAAAAATAAAAGCTAGGACACTTTCAATCGTCCAATTGTAGAAATCTATCTTCTTCATACATTTTTTTCACCTTAATTTTCGTAAATTGCGAAATTTTCAAAAGAAAAAAGAGAAAACAGAAAATAATGTTTCATATTTCCAAGGAATTTGTTTTTAGCAAAAAAAAAAAATATTGGATCATCAATTTCGTATCAGAATTACATAAAAATGAACAAGACACATTCTTTATTCGTAATTTTAACTTTAATTCTTGACTTTTAATTTAACTAATTTTTATTCGTAACACATAAAATAGCCTCTTGGTATTAGATATAATCATTAATTTGTATGGTTCAGTATAATAAGTTAAACAAATTCAGTCCTATATTCAGATAAATTAAGTCATTTATTTAGATATATTGGGTCACATAATCAGACAAACAGACTATTAGATAAAGATAGTAGAAATTGCTAATCTAATTAAACTAATTTAAGGAATGATTTAGCTCATTGTCGAAGAAAGAAAACTTTATGAGAACACATTGAGAAAACTTTAAGTATAAAACCATCATCACTCATCATTATCATCAATAGCACGACAGACCAGGGTGGGCCAAAGCTTTCCTTTGAAGAGATTTCCATGCATTACTCTGAGTGACAATGGCTCTCCAGTTCTTAACCTTTTAGTACAGCAAAATCTTTTTCACCCCTCGTCTATCCATCGCAACTTAGGTCGTCCTCTTCCTCTTTTTCCCTGTTGGCTTTGCCAAAATGAGCCTTTTTACATTATCATCTTTATATATATATTATCACTAATGAAAATAGGGCCTCCTTTCCCCTCAAGTAAGGTTCAAAGCAGCTCTAGACTATGTCGTCACAAGGATTCTGGTATCGATTGTGTGAGTATCATTCTTTTATACAACAAAATGATAATATCCTGCTGTCGAAAAAAAAGTATTCCAATAACATTCAATAAACAAAATCATAGTAAAAGCCAAAGCACTTTCCTAATGGTACAATGTCTCTTCATTTTCATAGGTTAAATTTCCCTACTTTCCGTAACTTGCCCTATTTTGAAACAAAAAAAAGGAAATCACTGCTTAATGCTTTCCAGAAACCCATTTTCTGGCTTTGGAAACAATATCAGTACATAAAAAGAATTATATAAAATTCAACAAGATATTTCTCTTCATTTGTAATAACAATAAAGTTTTTCAAGAAATTCACTTTTAAGATACGAGATTATCACTAGCATCTGTACCAATTGCAGCAAATTGTGTCCTGCTATACTCAAACAGATTGAAAAAGTTGCAAGTTTTGATTCAACTAATATAAGAAGTCATTGGGTTCCATCCAAAAAAAAAAAGCCTGTGATGCAAAATCGTTAACTCTAACTAATGAATGCAGATCCCCCCTTTTTTTTTTTTTTTTTCTTTCTGTTTCAAATAGTCATTATCTAGTCACTAACGTTCCGATAACGACTGTTGGCCATAGTCTCCCACTTATGGTAACAAGGTAATGTCCTGCTGTCAAGATACCATTCGACACGGTAGAGAAAAAAAAACAGGAAAAATATAATAAATAAATAAAAAGACAGGACACTTTCATCTGTCTCGGCGGTGCAATCTGTCTCCCTGTCCTCCCAGCTAGTTTGGCCATGGAACTTCTCATTACATACGAGTCGCTGGGGGATTTATGCTGAGTTCTGTTAGGGGTTCTTTAGATATATTGCTTTTCTTATCAAGCTGTGATAGTAATCCTTTCCGGGCAAAGATAGCCCTCTTCCCAATTTTGTTTTTCATTATTTCTATTAGAGTGATGTTTTTCTTCTTCTTTGTGATAATATAGTGAACATTACAAGAACAGTGGAATGATATCAGTGTGAACATTATAGAAATAAAAATCTTCAGACTTCGAACAGAAGGGGAAAAGAAGGTTGATTGGAAAGTCCTCTACCTTTCCCTCTCAAATAAAAAACTGAGCACTGAAACACTAAAAGGCTTTTTTTTTTTTTTTTTAAATAATATTTTCTAACAGCAGATATGACCCGGCATTTCTCAGTTACATATAATAAAGCATTATTCGTTTTGCAAATTGTATTTAAAAAAGAAAGAAAGAAATCACTGCTTGATGCTTCGCAGAAACCCATTTCTGGCTTTGGAAACAATATCAGTACATAAAAAGAATTATATAAAATTCAACAAGAAATTTCTCTTTTCATTCGTAATAACAATAAAGTTTTTCAAGAAATTCACTTTTAAGATACGAGATTATCACTAGCATCTGTACCAAGTACAGCAAACTGTGTCCTCTATACTCAAACAGATTGAAAAAGTTGCAAGTTTTGATTCAACTAATATAAGAAGTCATTGGGTTCCATCCAAAAAAAAAAAAGCCTGTGATGCAAAATCGTTAACTCTAACTAATGAATGCAGATCCCCCTTTTTTTTTTCCTTTCTGCTTCAAATAGTCATTATCTAGTCACTAACGTTCCGATAACGACTGTTGGGCATAGTCTCCCACGGTAACAAGGTAATGCCCTGCTGTCAAGATGCCATTCGACACGGTAGGGAAAAAGCTAGGAAAAATATAATAAATAAATAAAAGACAGGACACTTTCATCTGTCTCGGTGGTGCAATCTGTCTCCTGTCCTCCCAGCTAGTTTGGCCATGGAACTTCATTACGTACGAGTCGCTGGGGGATTTATGCTGAGTTCTGTTAGGTTCTTTAGATATATTGCTTTTTTCTTATCCAAGCTGTGATAGTAATCCTTTCCGGGCAAAGATAGCCCTCTTCCCAATTTTGTTTTTCATTATTTCTATTAGAGTGATGTTTTTCTACTCTTGTGATAATATAAGAGAGCATTAGAGGAACAGTGGAATAAATATCAGTGTGAACATTATAGCAATAAAAATTTTCAGACTTCTAATAGAAGAAAGAACACGTAATGTGTTTCGGTTATTTCCTCTGAATAAGAAAAAATTAAGCACTCAAACACTAAAAGAATTTTTATTTTTTAATATTTTCTAACTTATTACTAACCAGCAGATATGACCCGCATTGCTGAGTTACAGATAAAAAAAGAATTATTCGTTTTGGTAAATTGTATTTAAAAAAAAAAAAAAAAACATCTCATCACAATTAGAGGTTTTGGATTTTAAACAATTCGTCTTAAATAAAATAATAATTCCAATGTTGTTAGGGTTTGTTTTTTTTTTCACCTTTTAATCTGTTTTCATTTATTTTTAAAAATATAATAGTGGTAATTTGGAAAAATATATTAAGAACTGGAAATGTTTTTGTTTAATTTTTACAACTTAAAGAGAGCTTTCTTGTGGCAATAAAACAAAGTGTTTATTTATTTAATAAGGGCAGAAATCAGGTGGAATCTTAAAAGTCTTTCAAAAAGTTCATGCCGCTCGTTACATAGGCCATTGCCTATATGCTTGCCAAATTTGAAAAGTTGAATTTGAAACGCTTGAATTTGTATAAAAGGACAAACAAGTAGATTCTTAAATATATATACACTGAAGTGACAAAAGTCATGGGATACCTCTTAATATCGTGTCGGCCCTCCTTTCGCCCGGCGAAGTGCAGCAACTCGACGTGGAATGGACTCAACAAGTCGTTGGAAGTCTTCTGCAGGAATATTGAGCCATGCTGTCTCGATAGACGTCCATAATTGTGAAAGCGCGTTGATGGTGCAGGGATTTTGGGCACGAACAGACCTCTCGATGATGTCCCATAAATGCTCGATGGGATTCATGTCGGGCAATCTAGGGGTGGCCAGATCCTTCGTTGGAAGTCCAGAATGTTCTTCAAAAACCAGTCGCGAACAGTTGTGGCGCGGTGACATGCATTGTTCATCCATAAAAATCCCATCGTTGTTTGGGTACATGAAGTCCATGAATGGCTGCAAGTGATCTCCAAGTAGCTGAACATAAGCATTTCCAGTCACTGTTGGTCCAGTCGCACCAGAGGACCAAGTCCATTCCATGAAAAACAGCCCACACCAATACGGAGCCACCACCAGCTTGAACAGTGCCTTGCTGACAGTTTGGGTCCATGGCTTCGTGGGGTCTGCGCCACACTGAACCCTACCATCAGCTCTTACCAACTGAAATCGTGACTCATCGACCAGACCACGGTTTTTCCATTCATCTAGGGACCAACCAATATGCTCACGTGCCCACTAGAGTCGCTGCAAGCGATGTCGTTCTGTCAGTAAAGGCACTCGAGTCGGTCTTCTGCTGGGAAGAGCCCAAGAAAGCCAAATTTTCCGCACAGTTCTAACAGACAAGTCCCTTGTACGTCCCACGTTGATTTCTGTGGTTATTTGACGCAGTGTTGCTTGTCTGTTAGAATTTACGACTCTTTTTTGCAGACGTCGCCCGTCTCGGTCGTTAAGTGCAGGCGGTCGACCACTGCGCTGTCCATGGTGGGATGTTATGCCTGAAATTTCATACTCTCGGCACACTCTTGACACAGTGGATCTGGGAATGTTGAATTCCCCTAACGATTTCCGAAATGGCATGACCCATGTGTCTAGCTCCAACTAACATTCTGCGTTCAAAGCCCGTTCATTCCCGTCGTGCGCGGTCATCATCACGTCAAAACCTCTTCACATGAACAACTTGAACAGAAATGAAAGCTCTGCGAAAGCACTGCGCATTTATACCTGTTCTACGCGATGCTACTGCCATCTGAAAATTTGCATATTGCTATCCCATGACTTTTGTCACTTCAGTGTATATATAAGATTAGAAAATATGACCCACAGTTGCCGAGTCCCCCCCAAAAAAAAAACACAAATACAGGCATATCGACATTAAATGAAATTTTTTTCATTGGTATCTCAAAATACTTTCGGCAATTTTTAATATTTTTCATTTTTTACAGGCCGAGGAGGAGCAGCAAAATATACTCCATTAACTTCCAATCGAAATTATCACCAATACCAAAATTCACTTCAATAGAAATGTACTTTAGCAACAATTTATAATTTTTATTATTATTATTTATATATAAGTATAAATCTTTCATAGTTCGAGTTAATACAACATTTTCGTTTTTCGCATGCTCCCATTTCTACGCCGGGTATTAACAAGGTAAATCCGTAAGGGGATGTCCTTTCTTGCGGCTTAATGGGAAGGGGGAGTACCTCTTATACGCATTAATTTTAAATTGTAGTTGCACGATGTGGGTATAGTGTATAAAGCCTTGTGTATGTACCATAGACAACGCTGTATCTACCATCTATCTATGTCATTCTAATGACGAATGACTTCAGGTCAGTGCTCAGTATTTGAAGATGCAATCTCTTCAAAGGAAAAAAAAATCTCCAAATTTTTTTTTTAAATTTATATTACAGCATCTTGAAATGCAGGCAAGTAGAAATATCAAAGCAATTTTTACAAA